>UELX01000061.1:0-151580 GCA_900480035.1 Eupelmus urozonus | reverse complement strand
GCTGTGACATACTTGTACAACGACAAAAATTACTATATTTTATAATAAAAATTAGTATAAATATAGCAATTTTTGCTTTTAAGTTTGTACTAAAGTGTGCAATAAAGGAATATTATTATTATTATTATTATTTTTATTAAGACATTTTTCTCAGTGTAACTAGTTTTAAAACCAAAAAACTATACACTACATTTGTATATTTATTAAAATTTTTTGGATGCTTTTATAATATTTATTAAATTTATTTACAATGAAATTAATTTAGTTTGCAAGAATTAATAAATAAATTTTTAATTTTTTTTTCAGTTTAATAATCTGTATTTAAAATAAAGTTTTACATAAAAGGTAAATAATTTTGCGATTTTTTGGCCATTTTCTTCTGCATAATATGGAAGCATTCTAAATCCGAATATTAATGTTTTATTTTATAAAACAAAATTTAATTAAATGAAAACTGGTAAATTATTATTAATATGTTATTAATAATTAATATATTCTCTTGATTTTACATAGAATTTACTACTAATTAAAATTACAGACAGTGTAATGATAAAACGAAAACTAAAATTTTCTATTTCCCGACAACAATAAATTATTAATTAAGGCACGAAAGGAAGTTTATCGATTTTCGATAAGTCTTCAAAGATCTTCGTCCTTTACATGGTAATTAGATACACTGGTTTGATTTCGCGTACTCCATCGCTTTCTATATCCGCTGAAAATCCTGGGCAAACACTCCTTGAGTTCCGCGGCGAGTAAACGCATAAAATCAACTGAAATAAGAGACTCCGGAGTAAAAGTCAGCGCTTGCTCGCGCGCGCTGGATGTATTTTATGTACTTTTACGGAAAAGCAAACTTGCGTGCGCTCTTCTGAAACTACAATACGCTAGTTAAATAATGGATATAGAGCAACTAGTTAAATCTTTCAAAAAGCGACAGACCGTGAGGGAGCTAAAAGCAGCGAGGAAAAACGAAAAACACGAGGCAGCAGCAGCAGCAGCACGATGGAATCGCTTGAACGCGACACGGGACAATCGTTTATACGGCCAGGCTCGTATCGGCCTCCTATTAATGACTAATAAACGAACGAGTCGTTAAAGTCAATTTTAGAGGTACAAAAATAACGGCCGCGAGACCGGGCGAAAGAGTGTGTAATCGTCGCTGCACAAAGCTCCACATAAAGAGTGCCGAGCGCGCCAGGCCTAAAGTATAATATAGAGTGAGCGCGTGCGGTGCCTGCGATAATCATAAGCGGCTAACGATCACGTTAAACTCTCTTTATAGCTCTTTTATTTACTTAATAATTATCTCTTTATTTATTCGCGCTCGACCGATTGGCCAGTGATTAGCCACGTTATTGTACGCAGTTACGAAATTCGGCCGATCGCGCGCAGCTATGAGCGCCAATAGTCGAGGCCCAGAATTTATATTAGAGAAATAGCGGAAAGAGAGAGAAAACGAGAACGCGCGAAAATCGCATCGCGTATGCTAATTTGTCGAGTCGCGCAGACGGGGAATTAACTTTTTACGATGCTCGCGGATTATACGGGAGAGCGGACCAGCCGGAAATAATTGACAGATTTAACTCGCATAATTGAAATGCTCTCTCACTCTTTTCCCCCCCAGTTTCGTTTTTCCCGCTCGAGACTCGCCTCTGTACGTATAGCGCCGGCGATGGCGCGCTCCTCTGCCCCCTTTCTTATTGTGCAGCGACGGCGGCGGTGGCGGAGGCGCCGCGTTTTTCTCTCTTTCTTCCTTTCATTTCGTATTTTCTCTGCTGCTCGCCCGCGCGCGCGCGCGCCTTTTTTTCCCCTGTTTCATCCATCTCCTTCCGCGAGGCTCCGTTCGCCCACCCGCCCGCTGCTTCCTTTGCCCCCTCCGCAAGCTCCGCCGCGCCGTTATCTTTTCTTCCGTCTTTTTTCCGCCGTCAGCCTCTTCATCCTCTCGCGGTTTATTCTTGCACTCCCCCCCTCCCTCCTCATCGGCTTCTTTTTTTTCTTTATTTCACTTCATCTCCCCGCGCGCCACGCTCGCGTATATAGCCACACGCTAGCGTGATCCCCGGCCCCCGGCTTGGAATCGAATCTTTTGTCGAAGCCGCGCTCGCCGTTTCGGGTTTCTACTTTTCCTCGCTTATCTGCTGCGTTCGCCCCCCTCCTTGGCTTGGGGAGCTCGTTCGTCTCCTACTTAGCGTCGTTGTCAGTCTCTCGGCGCGGCTGACAGTGCGAGTAGCGCGCTGAAGCCCTGCAGGTGAGAACTGCGGCGCGACGGCGCCGCGCGCTACCAAGCAAGAAACGACTTGGAAAGCCAACGGGAAAAGGTGATATCACGTGTCACACCCTCCTTTCTGACACGTCACATTGATATAGTGCCTCGGCACAGAGCGCACACAGAGGCCGCCTCTCCCCCGCCGCCTCGGCGACCTTCGCTCTTTTCTCCCTGACAAGAGATCCATTCGGTCCATCGATCTATTTCGCTCTCCAGCCCCGCCGAGCTATATCCCAACCCCCTCTGTTTGTCTCTCTCTCTCTCTCTCTCTCCCTCTTCTTTCTCCTGCGCTCTCTTTTTCCCTGTGTTTTTTATCATCGGCCTCGTTTCGGCCGGCCGAAAAATGCCTGCGGTTACGCATGACCGACTCTCTCTCTATCCCCTCGTTCACTCCTTCTCTCTTCTGTGGAGGCAGCCGTCCGATCGCCACTGCCGATGTGTCTTCTTGCGCCCGTGCCAGGCTGCGGCGTCGGCGGCGGCTCTCTGGCGCTTTGCTACATTTTTTATAGGATTTCAGCCCCGGCTAGCGGCGCTTGCGCGCTCTAATACGCTTCGGCCCGGCCACTCTCGAGCATGTTACATTTTCAATTATATTAATAACGAAATATTACGCGTTTCCTGACAGCCTCTGCCCGGCGTTTTCAATTTATTTTCAGCCGCGCGCACGCCCGGAGAAAATTACTTTGCAAAAACGAAGCTTTAATCGCTTATGATTATATTAATCCCAGTCGATGCATTAAATTCCGCCTCCAATATCTATATGTATGGGATATGTAAAAATATGTATTAGTCCAATACATATCCGATAATGTATAATGCATTAAAAATCGCTTCTCCCTCCCCGTCGCTCTCCAACTAGCTGGGATTACACTCATGCGCACGCATACAGAGGCGAGCGCAGAGCTGAAATGAAATTGAATTCTCGGAGCTCCGCGGAGCGAGCGCAGCGGCAGTAACAGCAGAACAACTCGGGCGCCATGAAAAATCCATCATCCTATCATCTATCATAATACACTGGTATCGGCTGCTTATCAGAGCTGCAAAACTGAGATTTCTTCTGCTTATATAACACAGTGCCGGCCGCACTGTTCTCCCCCTTGTTGCAGAATTCAAGCCATTAATACATCGTTATGGACTTTTTGTCGGGCGGGATTATGGGCGCAAGGGAGGAGAAAGACGGAAAGCGGAAAAAGTTATACGTGGCGGACGCGAGGGCTGGTATAAAAAGAAGGAAAGAAATTCGATTGGTTTTGGCGTCGGCTGCTGCCGCTGCTGCCGGCGAGAGAAAGAGCAAAAGTCGCTTCGCGATGTCATGCAACTGCTACGCCGGAATGCAACAGCCCCGTATATATACACACATATAGGTAGGATATCTCCGTATATAGGAGAACACAGTGGCGGCGGCGGCGTCGGCAGCAACTCGGCTGAAACTCGGGCGTCGGCGGGCGGCCGTAAATCCTCTTTCGCTTGCATATAATTTATCCGCGCCTGCTATCTCGGCGTATTATAACAGTCGTCCGAAATAATGCATATTTCATGGCATCGTTCGCCAAGTTTTATACGACGCCGACGTCGCGCACGCCTGGCCCCGCATCTCCCTCTCTCTCTCTCTCTCGCCCTCCGCACGCGGGGTTATACGACGTGCGACAATAAACGCCGTGCGGCATGCCGATCGATCGGCTCTCTTCTTTACGCCTCTCTCCATCTCATCCTCGCTTCCTCCTCTCTTTCTCCTTCGCTCCTTCTGCCTATCTCTCCGTTCTCTCATTCTCTCTCTCTCCCTCTCTCTGTCTGTATGCCGGTGTGCTCGGTTGGGCCCTTGAATGCCTCGGCTTCGCGTAATTATCTTATGTTTGCTCGCACGGGGAAGATATGCGCTTCCGCGGAGAGGATCTAATTGCCGGCGCTTGCTTGCGCTCGCATACGCCTTCCCTCTCTACTGTACCGCCAGCAGCAGCAGCAGAAGCAGCTTTCCCTACGAATTATGAAGCGGTGCGCCCCAGTCGAAAGTTTACTAATTATAACTAATAAATTGCAAGTACGGTTAATACCGACGCGCGTCCTCCGCCTCGCGGACAAAGTACTGCTTCGAAGCGCGCACACACTCGGACCAAGTCGCGCGCGTCCCCACCTCTCTAGGATCCGCGCGCAACTACCGACGAATTATAGTTTACGCGCGTGTATTCGGCCGCAGGGCCGCGAGAGAGCTCGTAAAACCGTAAACCTGCACACGCGCTGCCTCCGGTCTCTAGCTGTGCGTTTATATTGCTCGCGCCTCGCCGACGTCGAATGTATGGCTGATAGAGCCGGAGATAGGAGAACCGACGCGTTATCTGTCTTTCCGTGCCGGCCTACGCCTTCTGGCCATGAGAATGCAATTCTGCGGGCGCGACAAAGCGATGCGCGCTCGCCGTGCTAGTACCTTTGCCAGCTGCGATACCGTTCGCGCAGTTTACCCCGGCTCTCTTTGCCGATTCTCCTGCTACGGCCTCGTTATCGCAGCGCCTGCGATCTTTTTCAACGGGGGCCGTGAAAAATGGGGAGATCGCTGATTTAAGAAATGTGAATGCATGCTCCGAATAAATTTACTGCTCGGAATTGCCTGCTTATTTTGAGGGAAGAGGAGAAAAGGGCGATTTTTCACCTATCGTCGTGGCTTTTTTGGGAGAGTATATTTTTGAATATATATGCGAATACGTTTTTGTGTTTTCCGATAAGGTTTTAAGACCTTTTTGCATTCCCTTTGTGCGATCGTCCATACATGATTTCTTACATCTTGGTAATGCAGTCTTATGGACCCTACAGTAAATATGTTACGTCGAGCATTTAGGATGCTCCGCGTATTGTATTCCTCCCTTTGCCCTTTACTTTTCTTCTCTTTTTTTTTTGTCGTCTCCATTTTTATATTTACCGACCTAAGCATTTCCATGCTTCTAGCTCTTTCTCCTTTTCATTCCTCCCTTTGTATTCAGTTACACTTCTTTCATTACTTCTATCCTCAAAGATCCAGTTAATGTAGTCGGTAAACACTCTTACCGGTGGCGCCCACACTCGACTGATACCTGACTCCACCAACATAAATAAGGATGTTGCTTCATTTGTCAGAAAATCCTCTACATTCTGTTTCAAATGCTTGATACTTGATTCGGAAGTACTAGGACATGGTGCTTTATCAAGTCTTACGAGTTTAGGCGTCTGACTATTAATTGGTAACAAAGAATAAAAGCACTTCGAGCTTTTTTTATTAAGTTTTAAAATAATGAGTGGTAATATAATTAAATTCACTTGAAAGGACATATCATATGTAAAACTTTCAAGTGTAGGAATTGAATTTTAGTAAAAACCATACACATGTATGCAAACACACATATATGTTTAGGCACGTTAATCATAATAAAGATACTTAATCTACTATACTGTTAAATTAAAAATATTTTATTTATAATCTGCATATAAAATAAAACTCGATTCGTGAATTACAACATTAACAATTCAACAATCAATTATTTTATTTAATGTATATATGTACTTGAAAAGTGCGAAACAAATACAAAATTCACGAACTTAAGTATTTAATACCGTGACTTAACTATTAACGAATGTAGAATTTGAAATAGATTGAATGCACGTTCCTTAATAGTTAACAAGTTATTTGAGCAGAAGAACCAGAACTTACTCTACTGTATAGTATCGTAATAATTAATGACAAAACCTTAACAACTAATGAATGTTCGCTCAGACCAAAAACATTTAAAAGTTGAATAAATAGTGTGAGCGATTCCTTAACAATAAACGATCTTTTCTGCAAGTGTATAGTAAAATACACCGTTTTTATTTTACTAAATTCCATGTAACTTTATATTATTTTATTCTATAGATTGACAAAGGAAGATGAGAGCTAATTTTGGACTGTAAGCTCTTTAACACAGCTCAGACCACGGACATGTTCAAAATCTTGAGGCTTAGCCCCCCCCCCCTTACCCCCTCCGGTCCTTGGAAGGCGTTCACCTCGATTACATGTTTTATTCAAGATGTTAAGTACAAGAGCTTCAACGCGGCCCGCCAAGCCCCGCTATATCTACGTACTTTGGCAAAAACATGTTTTATTCCTGGACTCCATCAAAACGATTATCCCCTACATAATAAAAATATCGGCTTTACTAGAAACGGCTGTACTAGAATATTCATTGTGGCACAGCTCAAAACTTTCAGATTGAAAAGCTCAATGACGCATTCAACTAATGCATTCTTTTATTGACGTTTTTGAAGCGACTCTCGCGCCGCGAATGATCCGGTGTTTTATATTGACAGATCGATTTTGCGTTAAGCGGAGAAAATCTTATCCGTCAAAAAGTGCGAATTTTCCCGAGGGGGACAGTCTTTCTCATAAAGGGCGAGCATAGCGAGTTTCGCCTCGCAAAAAATCCGCAAAGTGTTTGCTTTTAATTTTGAGGGCTGATAAAAAGTTGATTAAAATACGAAACGCCCGCGTAGAGAGCGTTACATGCTCTCCCACGCAATAATGGGGAAATTTTTTTCCCTCCTCGACCAAAGTTCACATTATATACTCCTCTCTACACACGCACACAACAAGCGAGCGAACGTTCAGCGAAATTTCCCGGACGCATTGTTTCAGCGGATTTTTTTTCTTTAAAGAGAAAAAAGAAGAAAACCAAAAATAATACATAAAGTTCCACACGAAGCAGGCTAATACAGCAGGAAAAATAACCTGGCCATAAATTCATTGAAAGGCTTTCATTAGAAGCTCGGCCCCCACCCCCTGCCTATCGATAGGCACAGGTATAGGTAGAGAAAATGCGTGCGAGACGTCATTGTATTACCTTCTGCTGGCGCTGCAAAGGCTCGCGGCGTCGTCGCTCGCTCGCGTATAAAAATTCAATACGTCCGATACGGCAGCTTCTATTTCTCCCTTACAGCGTTAAAACGTGAATTTATTGTTTCCTCCGCCGGCCGCCTGTAGAGAACGAATCGAAGGCTGTTCAGCGCACAAACATACAGACGCAAGATTGCAAAGGTACACAAGAAAGCAGAGTAGAGAGAGAGAGGGAGCTGACCTAGTGATAAATAGCGGCTTTACCTGGCCTTGAAGGACCCATCGACGACGACTACTCTCCCCTCGGTGTATGTGCCTATGTGTCTCTCTGCCTCTCTCGTAATCGATGGATCCGATTATACGAATCGATCGTCGAGGAGCCTGCTGCAGGAGCTTCTTGCCTGTCTATTCTTGAGTTTGCCTGTAGCCTGTCAGGTTATAAGGCGAGCGCGCCTTTTCTTTTCCGCTCTCTCACAGCGCGCGATATGGGGCTGTCGTCGACGACGACGAGGTAGCATCGATCGCAGAAGAACGACGACGACCTCCGCGCGCCTTCCGCTAAAGGACTTTAGCCGAGGATTTGCCTTTCTTTACGTCAGTTTAGCGATATTGACCAGAGAACGATAAATTCTTATCAAACTCTATATGTGTATCGAGTGCCGCGCGACTCGCTGCTTTTCTTTCTCTCTCTCTCGCTCCCGCTTCCTCTCGATCTCGATGTGTCTCGCTGCAATAAGTCTTTGGAGCATTACGTCAGCGTTCGCCTGTAAAATATATATAAAAGCCTCGGGAGCGTTTTATTCCGAGAGCCATTTTTAGACGTAAAAGTGATACTAAAAGTATGAGGATATCGCAGGCGCGTAGGAAAAAACGGCGCGCATTACCGGAACAAGCCAGGAGTGGGAGAAATTTAAGTGGATCAGCGAATTTGCCCGATGCTGTTTTCATAACGGAAAAAGCTACTCGGCTACTTCGGCCAAAAATTTCAGCAGTAGTAGATACTCTCGGTATATGGAATTTTTTCCGGAACCTAGGAATGATTCCGCGTAACTCAAAGCGAAAATTCCAGTGTTGGATATCCAGCGATTCCTGTATCGTGCTAGTGCGTTATTTTTTATTTGCCTATTCCTGGTTTCTACAAGCAATCGAAATCTGTCCGAAGCGCGCTATCGAGGGTAATATTTTTTCGCGATGTGTTTCTGGAGGCCCGCGCGCCTACAAGCGCGTGCAGATTCGAAACGGAATAAAAATGTAAAAAAATACATGAAAAATTGCTCGATTCGTTTTAAATATAAAAATAAAAGAAAATCGAATTTAAAAAAAAAAGCTCGCGTGCACCGCAGCCGTTGTACTCTCTTTTTTTCGCATCCCTTGGTATCTGTATGGAGGCTGAAATTGGTATCTAACGCAATCGGATTCCCGAAAGCTTATTCGTTGGGTGCGGAGGGGGTTGGGGGTGGCGGCAGTCTCGGTGCTCTTATTAATTAAATCCCCAATCGAGCGAAGCGCGCCCGCTCGCTATCTCTCCTCCACTCCCTTAGCCGGCTCACTGGCCGCGAGAGGTGGTATCCTCCTCCTCGATATCCGCGCGTATATCGGCATCCGTCGGGGGATTTCCCCCCCTTTTCGCCTATCTACCTCTCTCTCCCTCTCTCTGATTCTCTGCCTCCTCTGTTGCTGACCTGTACGTATGCACGTGTTGGTGTGCGCGCACGTGTACGCGTATGTGATGGCGAGTGAGAGAGAGAGAGAGAGAGAGCGACGGTGGCCTGTCCTCTCTTTGCGGGCTGTGTGCGGCCATGTAATTTTCAGCGTCGAATAATCGCTGCGGCAGCAATCAGAGCGATTATGTCACCGCGATTACGCTTAATCCGCGCTCGTGCAACGATTGACACGGCCGAGTCATTAATTAATCGCGTAATCCTAGAGACTAGCGCTGCTCTCTGTGCTCCCCGCTCATTCGCATACAGGCACGACGACGACGACGTCGACGCGGTGTTGCACAACGGGCTTATCGTATATACCAGCCGAGGCTTCGCTTTGCGCCGTTCTCTCTCCCTCTCTCTCTCTCTCTCTGCGGCCAGCGTGAAAATGAACGAGCTAGCGAGCTCTACGCAATGTACGCGTCGCCCTCGGCCTTTGAACAATAAATAATAATTCATGTTAATGCGGGAGCCGAGGCGCCGATTGAATTTCGAACGGTCCGCGCTTTCGTCGAATTTAATTGTTTTGCAGCACGCACGCTGATCCCTTAACCTCCCATCCCCCGCACTCGTATATTGCGGTCCCATTGTACGTTTCGCTGATCGTTTCTCCCTGTATGCGTGCGCGCGCTTGGGCTCTCGTGGAAAAAACAGCCGCGATCGCATGCCGCTGCGTTATATATGTAGAGGGAGATTCCGATGAAATCACGACGATTCCTCTCTGTGTGACCCATTTATGTTACAGGACTCTGGGCGCGACGGCCGTCCGGTGTAATTTCACGGGATTCGTTTGCGCACGCAACACTCGATAAAGTTGAATCAGTCAAAAAATACTGTAGCCTTTACTCTTCTGGACCGTTCATTGATTTCTTTTTTTTTTATTACGAGTGTACAGAGGGGAATATTTTTAATTGAAAATAAATGAATGTATACGGATTTTTGTAGCCTTTTATATTGTTTAAAATTTTCGAAATAAAGATACGAAACAACGACGTGATTTAAGTCGTTTCGAGCATTGCGGATCGCGTATTTACATTCTTATAACAAGCGCTGTCTGCTTTTTTGCTCTCTTCTGTAAATCAGCGCTCGAAAAATTCACTTGTTTACGTTTCTCGTAAAACATTTATTATACCGCAAACTCGCCTTCAACGTGCCGAAAAATCTCGAGCTCTGAATTCAAAATTCCCGTGTAATTGCAGATTGCGTTCGTCCCGCGAAGTTATCCTGTTGGTGCACAGTGCGGATGGTACGTAGAGCCAGCTCTTTTAAATGAGGATTTATGGAGAGAAAGGCGCAGCGCGGAAGAGCAGGGTGGTATAAGGTTTGACCTTTTTGGGGGGTGAGGGTGGTTCGCGCGCGCGCGCGGCGGGCTAAACGTAAAAGCGTACTTTATTCTCGTGTGTCAGTTACGTGCCAGAAAACACTTAAAATTCTCGCGGCACTCAGGATTTTAAAGCCAAGAATAAGAAAGCGCACGCGGTAAAGGGGAAGATGACGAAGTTTTAAGAACGAAGGAAAATACGTCGTCGCGCGGAAACACACCGATAAAAATGCTTTCATAGCGCGCCCAAGCTCGCAATCCTAGATCCGCGCCCCGTTGCATTTGACGAGTGCAAGCGCGCGCCGCGAGGTAACTGCAGCCGAGCTGTTTTCGACTCGGATTCCTCTTCACTTTTTCAGCGCAGCTCGAGAGCTCGCCTAAATTTTCCATGGTAATTTCGAGCCGCGCCGAGATCGCGCGCAGGCGATAAGCGCGCGCGCGCCGCTGCTTTATATATCGAGCTTGCAAGCTCCGCTGCAGAGGGGACGCCCGGAAAAGAGTGTTCGTGCGCGAGAAAAGAAAGAAAGATCAACAGGAAGGTAGAGAGAAAAGAGCCGAACGCAAGGAAGAAGAAGTAGAAGTAGCGTCGGAGGGGGGTATAGCCCTAACAAGCCAGCCGCGGGCGCTCGACGAAGAAAAAAATGTGCGCCCGAGGCTGGGGGAGTGGGTCTTGTAAACAAAAAACCGCCATCAAGCATGCGAAGCTCGTTATTTAAGTTCGCTACACAGAAAGAGAGAGCGAGAGCGAGAGAGAGAGAGAGAGGGGGAGTAGTACTCGCGCGTCTCTCGAGCATGCCGGCCGCGTGCACGCCGCTAGCTAGCTCTTCATCTCCTCCCCCTATCTCTTCCTTTTCGCTCGCTATCTCGTCCGCTTCTTTCGTCCCTTGTCTTTCTCTCGCTCTCTCTCCGGTTGCGTATCTTTTTTCCCTTTCAGCTCGCGTGTTGTTCGGCGCCCCCGCGCTTTTCGATCCCGCCGGCCCCCGGCTTTTACCTCCTTTTTAGATACGTACGAGCTCTTTTAGAGAGGTTTATTCTTCGACACTTTGTTTGCGAGATTCGAGAGAAGCTACTCCTCTCTCTGCAGCCTCCAGAGCCGCGGTCTACACGCTCGGATAAACTCGGAGCGCGCAGAGCGGAGCCAGCGTACGTTTAGATTCTTGATTGCAGCTCCGCGTCGGGCTGAGATTCGTCGCTTCGGTCCGTTATATATACCTACCCCCGACGGTGCACCTCTCTTTTTCTTCTCCCGCCTTTCTCTCTCTCTCTTTCTCTTGATGGTGTATACCCTGGCACAAATTACTTTTATTGTTAAGATAAAGTACGTCGTCGTTTCGTAAATAATAGCAGAGCGCGCGAAGCCCGCTCTCTCTCTCTCTCTTTCTCTCGGTCCGTTGTTCAAAGTGAAACCATAAAATCCTTCCAATAGATAATATTTCTCGGCACCATTACAGTTGTCCGTTGCTCCTTGCTCGCTCGCACCGGGGAATTCTCTTTATTTTCTCGCGCCCTCCCCATCACCCCTTCTTTTGTTCTCTAGCCGGCGCCACCAGCAGCGCCGACGCCGCCGCCGCCGCCGCCTCCGTCGTCGCCTTCTCACTTTTCCCGCAGCTCCTCGTGCTCGCTCGCTCGCTTATCCGATTTCGCGCGGATGTATATAGATAGCCGCGCATGTATAGAAAAAGCCGAGCTGCGATTCCTCGGCGCGGTCTGTTTATATCTTTGGGATATATAGCGGCCAAAGGGGTTCGGCTACTCAACAATCTCCCAACTTTCTTTGGCTTTTCTCTCATCGCGGGCAGAGGCCGCAAGCTCAGAGCTAGAGGAAGAGCTTACCGTTAAAAGCGAGCACATAACGACAAAGAGCCGGCGTGCTTGCTTGCTTGCGCTCTACGTATATAAAGCAAACTCGCGTCCACGTCGCATGACTTACGATCTCTACATAGCCACGGCTAGCTGCAGACGTTCCATTATTTCCAAAAGTTGCCATGCCATGTTCCTCTGTGTCTGCTCGTGTAGCTGGCTCGAGCATTTCCCTCTCTCTATCCCTTGGCCCCTCTTATTCTCTCTCTCTCTCTCCCTCGTTGCGAGCGCTTTTACTCTGGTTCTGTATATGCGTCCGCTTGTCGGGCAGTGTTACGTAACGCATGCCTCACGCGCGCGGCTCTAGTCCTCCTAGCCGCGTTTTAGTTGTGCGAGCGCGCGCGCGCCACCGCCGCCGCCGGGAGTACGGTAAATAATGTCCTTGCGGTGTAGTATCAAGGCACAAGCCGTTTAAATCCCAGGAGTGAGATCGCACGGCAATCGCGCCCTCTCTTCTCCTCTCTTTCTCGCTGCTGTGCCGCCGCTACTCGCTTGCCGATGGGCACGCGCTACCCTCTGACTTTCCGCGCATCCGAGCGAATCCCCGATAACCTCTTTCTCTATGTGGATGAGGAAGGAAGCGCAGGCCAAAGCAAAGAGAGGACAGAGAAAAAGATGACGCGCGTGCTTTGAAGAATGCGCTGCTTTGGTTGGCCAGTAAAAACCGTCTTTATTTTACATTCTACCCGCTCTCTTTCTTTCTCTCTCTCTTTGCCTGTGTTTTCCTATATAATGGCTATTAAGCCCAGAAGAGGAGGATCGAGCGAGAAAGGGAGAAGAAGGAGAGATAGATATTTTACGAAAACAGCTTTATGATGGCGCATTTCAAGAGGCCGTTTTCGCTTTTCATAGCCGCTGTGCGCTGCTCGCTCACCGGAACGATTGATCGTTTATAGTCCTTCATTTGACTTTCAACCCTCCTTTTTCATGCTCGACAACAGAGTGTTCTTTATGAATTTTTCTTTCCCAGCAAAAAATCGGCTCCTTCAATTATTATTGATAACCATGAATTTCATGATCTGCGGCTTTTGTAAATTCAAAGCCGGATCTAAATTCTAGAGATTTATTCTAAGTTATCATTTACATTTTTATGGTAGATATTGATTTTGTTGATAAATTAGTCGTAAATATATTTTATGGACTGAAAAGTTAAAACAAAATGTGTTTTTTATACAACCCAGACACACACTATTGCTACAGCTAATCACTTCCACCGAATAGTTTAAAGAGCTTATTCCGATAAAATATTCATACATAAAAGTAATTTTTTTCACTTAATACACTTTAAATTTTAATAATTAAACTTAAACTTAAACTTGAATTTAAAGTAAATATTATCTTATTAAGTTTCATACTTGAGAAAAAATAATCTATAAAAACGGCGACGCTACTAAAATGAAATCTTTTTCTATTTTCAAATATTTATAACTTTTTACTTTACCTTTTTAATAAAAATTGAAATACGCAGAATGATATAAGAACTTTGAAATAGGCACTATGTAAACTATACCCTGAATTTTATCTCTTCTTTTGGTAAAAATGCCAAAAAATTGTATTTTAAAACAAAAACTTATAGTCAAAAAGAAACAATATTATATTTCATTTTGAGATATTATACAGCAGTTATTCAAAATACTTATATTTATTACTTAGAACTTCTAAAAAAGTAAAACAGAACTGAAAAACAGTAGGTAAAAACAGATCGAAATTAAAACTAATTACTAAAATTAAATTATTTAAGAATTTTAAGAACGAATTCCTATCATTTATAATGTTTTAGGTAGGTTACAAATTGATAACCTCATTACTTAATTTTTATATTTATATTTGATATATTTTCATCTCAGAAAATAACTAGGGTAAGCCTTTCACCCGTTAATAGACTTAACGACGTTAAAATTAAAAAAATAAATTAATTATATAATTGCATTTTTAACCTTCGTTGTTAAAATCTATTTTATTTTTTTGGATTGAGTCTTCGATTAAATTTTCCTGGAATTTCTGAAAAGTATGATATTTTTAATTGTTGTACGATACAGTTCATCAATTTTATTATTATTATTATTAATTTATCATCTAATATTAATGAAAATATAAAAATTGACTGTATTTTAAAAATCTGTTTTGTTCATTTCATCAAAACATATTAAGAAAGTCTTTGCAAGTTTTAACTCATTTGATTATAACTCAGTTCAGAGAAAGTCTACGAATGAATTCATATGCAAAAATCTGAGAGTGAATTTATATTATACATATTATAGACTCAAGAATGAAGGTAGAAAAGTTTTTAAAAGATTCAATCGTTGATTTTTGCTTGTTAGTAAACGTAAAATTTTTTTATGTTAATAAACGAAAAAAATTTTATTAAAATAGTCCAAAATCTTTTTTCCTTAACATTTAACCTTACTTTAGCTTCTTAAGTAAATATCCAAATCTTAATATCTCTGGGAAGTAGTTACATAAAACCACAAGTTCCGTTAAAAAAATGCTTAAAGTACACCTTGATTTTATAAGCGATTACGCAATTAGAAATCCTAAAGATATGAATAATTCAAGCTTAAACCGTACCCTAAAAATTCATGAGGTTTTTGCCTCTCCATATACGAATACACGTGAATTAGAGTAATATTTTGTAAGTCAATTTCCGTATCAAGGGTAGAGCGGCTGGCAAAGCGGCGCTTGGCGTAAAATAATTGAAAAAAAGCTCGTAGCCTAGGAGCGCGCGACGGCGTCGGCAAAGTCCTCGCGAAAAAGTGCTTGCGCCCGCTCGAAATGGGGCGAGCAAAAACCTTAGATACAATTTCTATGAGGGTAGAACGGAGGAGAACGTGAGACCGGGGGGAAGAAGTAAAGAGGAAGGAAGAAGGAGATAAAGGAAAAGGGAAAAAGAGAAAAAGGAAGAAAGAGTGGGCGCGCTCGCGCGCGTGTGCCACTTGCCTTGCACTTTTAGGAGGAAAAAAGAGGGGGTGATGGCCAAAGTCGCGCACCACGAGCTCAAGCGAGCGCAACAGTAATTGCTCCGTTGGGATTATGTTAATCATTGATACTTTAACGACTTCCCCGCCGTCCGCCTCGCAGTAGCAGTAGCGCTCGGCTTCGCTATAATAACGGCAAGAAAAGCCACGGAGTTCGCGGAAAGAGCGAGAGAGAGAGAGAGAGAGAGAGCAAGATAGAGAGGAAGAAAGCGAGGCTCGTTACCGCAAAAGGGTAAGCTAACCGGCGCACAGCGACGATCATTTATTATACGAGGCAAATAGTTCGCCGAACGGTTTCAAAGAAGAGAAAAATAACCGAAGACTCCAGTGTTGACCTTTCCTAGCAAAATGAGCCGTTATAAGATTTAAAAGGAAATATATATATATACCCGAGGAGAATACGAGTTTTCGTGTTTTCGAATTATCGCTTACGTACGGAAATTCATTTGTTTACGCATAAGATAAACGGTTTGACCACCGTGAAAGATGCTTCCAACTTAGCTATTCCAAATAGCAGAAACTTTGGTCAATCGGAAACTTTTTCTTCAGACTAAAACTTACTTAAGCCTCTTGTCAATTTTAGCGGTAACTCTGGTCGCAAATTATTCCTCTGAGAACGTACGTGCAGAATTCTTTAAGTCGAAATTATTTACGACATTCAATCAACCAGTTCATTATAAATTTCTATTCCAATCAACGCAGCTACCGTATACGCGCTTCGCGTAGTACTGAAAACTATTAATGCTGATGCACATTCATTCAATAGCCCCGTGGCAGCGGCATCAAATATTCCTTCGACAAACAACGCGCTTTGTTAGAGGTGTAGCCATCGGGTTGTAGACCGCTGCTCCCTTAACACGCGCTTGTGGCTCTACCAGCACCACTGGACTGAATTGCGCTCAACCAAAACAAATGATCGAAATCATGTTCATCTCCATTAAAGGCCTATACACTAGGCTCGTGCCTTGACAAATACTCTATCGGCAAATTACTTTCATTTGTTCTCTTGTAATCAGTTTTTTGCGTGCTCCCGCTCGAAAGAATAATCATTTTGAGTGGATTAATACAATTGCTTTAATTGTTATTATTGCGACGAGAGCTTGAAAGGATGGCAAGCGGCACTCGATGCTATCCCGCGGCTGTCGCGCGTATTCACCGGAAAAGACACGACGACACCGAGTGGGGATGAGAGGCGCACGCGCACTTTTTTTTTCGCGCAATTCCGCGCAGGAATCACTCGAATCCTGGCACGCTTGTCCAATTTTTTTAAAAGCTGCAATCACAACGCTCGCCGCCAACAATAAAATATCACTGCCAAGAGAGAGAGAGAGAGAGCGAGAGAGATGGAGAGAGAGAGACTATAAAAAGGAGAATATTACACCGACAAGCGGAAGTGGGAATCGATTTTTCAATATTTTTGTATTTTTCACAATTTTTCCGCAGTCAGTTTTTTTATTTGTATTTTGGAATTTTTAAGCAAAAAAATTTTTTGAATACTTATATAGAATACAATTTTAAAAGCGAATAATTTAAAGTAAATTTTAGTAGAAATAAGTAAAAGTTGATATATAGATGATACTTCTTACTCGAGAACTAAAGGTAATTAAATAATTTAAAAAATTTTGTAATTATGACTAATTTAAAACGCTTTTACGATATCCGATCAAATACGAAGTTTAACCAAGTTCTCTAATCACACACCAGCTGCGAGTAACGTAAAATAGGTCGCGTGACCACTAAGGTCGGATGTCACGCCTCAATGTAGTCACGTGATAATTCCTTTCAGTACCATATGAGAAAAGCGTACATTTTACTATATATATTATTCTAATTAATTAAATTTGAAAAAATATGTTACTCAATTATTTTCTGTTATATCGATTTAATTTCATATAGTGATAAATTTAATTAAAGAAAGCTGTTTAGATACAATTATATTTACGTTTAGAAGATCTCTTATAAAAGCATAAGCAATAATTTTAGAATGATAAAAAACAATCTGTATAATAATGCAAACCCTTTTTTTCTGAAACAATTATTTAATTTTTTAGAATTTAACTGGCTAATAAACATATACAAAACCATTATTAACAAACTCTCAGTAATTATAATGACACAGAGAGGTTTTTAAAAGTAGCGTAATAACAACAAGTTGAAGATAAATCAAATTACTAAAAAATATAGATTCTCTAATAAATATATTTTAGATAAGAATTAAATTGTAACCATTTTTAAGATACAAAATAATTTTAATTTTGCTACGAATTCTTGTTTTTTACAGTTTAAATTCATGTCTGCCTCTTTTATAATTCTGAGAAAAGTTTTTTGTAAATCTATTATTATATGATTACATAGAAATAAGTCCGTTCTTTTTATTTATTACCAAACTCTTTCCAACAACAACTAGATTGTTTTTGCCTTCCATTCTTTTCATGAAACAATTAATTTACAACAATTCCATTTATTTATAATAATAATTATTCATTTTATTATGAAAAAGTTTATAGTAATAAATAATAATAAAAGTATTTTTTCCAAACGAATTTTTTGCTTAATAAATTGGTTACTACCTTCATTTTATTTTTACAGGATGGAGTTTAACTTTTCAGTGCAAAATAAAAATGCTCCCGAATATAATAGTTCTGCAAAAACTAAAACAAAATTATAGCAATTCCTGTACGTTATCTGATATTGATATACGGTTTGAATAAAATTTTTTACTTACTTTATTGGGCAAGAGCTTCAATTTAGAAATATCTTCATATTTACTACTGCTTTAAATACAAAATCAAATTTAAACTGCAAAGTTAAGACTATTAAAGTAAACTACTAGTTTGGTCTTATCAAGTTTGGCTTATTCCACTTAACACACCGCAATCAAACTGTTTGCATTGTTTAATTAAGTTTAACAGCATCATTCTCAGCCTTCTGCGAAAGGAACTTTTGGGCTACGTAGCCTCATTGAAGATACATTAAACGCATCATCGAGTCAACACGCACGCTCGCGCGGCAACCTTGCTTTCATAATTGCGCAAGTTGAGGTACGTGGTAATGTCACGCCGCTTAACTCTGACATGTGCGTAGATGTATTATGTATCAGGGATACACATCTTCGCTTTATACATACGAAACTGCACTGCGCATTCGTATGCACCTTCGCGCATTATTTACGCATATTCCGAGCTAAGGGGTCAAAGTGAAATGATTATGCACTCTCACGCTTGAGACAAACTCCCAGCGCTACGGCTGGATTATTCATTAGGGAATTAAAGGGGGGACTGTCTTGTGGCGATAGATAAAGCTTTTTTTCTATAGATGATTTGAGGAAGGTAAAGTTAATTAACAAGTCAATTATCTTAATTATAAATATTAAAATATAAAGTGTTATATTAAATTTTCTGTAAAAGACAAACTTGAAAAAAGAAATTAAAGTTTTTTGATATATTTTATCGAAAATAATAAAAGAAAGTCAATTTCAAAATCGATTACATCAGATTCAGTACGTCGGGAAATATCAACCGAAATTGACTCCGAGATTAATCATCGCAAATTGAAGCATCACCGTGGCTAAATTCCAGTCCCATTTTCTGATCCATAGCCACCCCAGAGAGCAAGCGGCACGTCAAAGCCAGTTACGGAATTATTCCTTAAGGTGTAGGTAATCCAGAGAGGAGCTTTGAGATTTGGTACTGTAATATAATATAATATACAGCTCTCGGGTATATGCGCAAGCACACATGCGTGGTGCAAGTGACAAATATACATATATCAATGCGCTTACACGCACGCGAGCGCGCGCACACACATGCGCCTAAGGGAGGTTAGGCCAGGCTATACGCGGGCGGGCTGACTGGCGCAAGCAGAGAAGCTGGCAGAGTCTCGCACTAGCCGTAATTACAGGGGAGAGCTGTACACACAGGCGCGTACACAGCTAGTGGCTGGTTGGCACGCGCACTCACGCAAAACGTCAGATATGCAGGCGGCCCTCCCCGCGCGTAGGTGGGAGAGCGCGCACCGCAGCGATCTAGGCCACGCGAGCGCAGGAGCGAAAGCCGCGGGAGAGCAAAGGGAGACTAGAACAGAGGAGATATGGATCGACGTGTGCGTTGGCGACGGCGGATCGGGAGGATCTGTGCGTCAAACCCGCCGCCTATGCATACACTTGGACGGGCGTGCGTGTGCTTGCGTATTTCGGCAATGTGCGCGCCGGCGTAACCGAGAACGCGTGTCCCCGGAGGAATACCGAATGCTCCTCGTGTGTGTGTGTGTGTGTGTGTGTGCGTGTGTGTGTGCCCAAAGTGTGAGAAAGCGCTGGCGCACGCATGAGCGCTACGTGACAATCCTGGAAAAGTGGATTTGACATAGACGACTTTGTCGAAAGAAAGGAAGAAGGAAGAGAAAAAAGGCCGGAGCGATAGATGGGAGGCTGTATAGTCGGGAAAGTTGGGAGAGCTCGGGAGCTCGACAGCTTGTCGAAGAGAAAGATGAGAAATATAGAGACAAAAAGTCCTCGACGGGGATATCAGAAACGTGAGGAGGGAAGAGAGCCGACGGGGTAGGCTCGTCTCCTTATGAAATTGAGACCTGTAGAATTTCCTGCGAGGTTTTTTCCCGATTGCCGCGCGCGCAAAAATCTCGAGCGAGAAAATCCAGGAGCTCGTCAGGACACGCGCGACGTAGATAGAGAGAGGGTAGAGGAGAGTGGCAGTTTATATAGACGAAAAACCAACGGCGAGAATCAGCGAGAATGTCGCAGTCAAATAATCTATATATACGTGTAGAGGCTGTACCGATAGGGAAGAGCGCGCGCTGAGCATCGAAGAAACTGGTATTGACAGACGATTTACATGCAAATTCCTCCGGAGTCGACTCGCTGATTCTTCCGGCGGAGAAATTTAAAATTAAAGCCCACCCTCGAACGCGCGCTTCCGTCGACGGGGCTGCGGGGTATGTTTTTGGACGGGGAAATGAATAACAAATAATCTAACCCTCTCTATCTTCCCGGCTTCTAGCTCTCCTCTTGCTTTCGCTCTTTCTGCCTTTCCAGCCTCTTTTTCGCTCTTTTCTTTTTAAGCTAACGCCGCTGTCTTTCCGGTGCGCTAGCTCCCTCTCTTCCACTCTGTATGTAACTTTTGCTGCATTTTAGCCGAGGTCCGTTTGCATAATGTTTATAAAACTTGTCAGATAGTTAGGCGGAACTCCAAAAGTCGCTCCACTCGAAAAGTACACTTTTTGAAATTGTGTTTCTTTTCAATGAGTTTCCCTCCTCTCCCTCTTTCTTTCTTTCGCCTGGATCTTGCCTTAGCCGCTTGGCTTGCGCATGTTTGAAGAATACTGCGCGCGCGGCCTCCTTCATGAATTCGGGGATGGAGGAGGAGCGAATCAAGACTCGTGTTTATAGAACAGTTTCAGCGAATTTCTTTGTTATACTCCTTAGAAAAGATTCGTTAAATCGTCGCTAGCAGCGAAAAAGTTTTAACGAAAACTCGTCTGGCTATCCGGAGCGCCGTCCTCGTACCAGTTAAGATCTCCTCCAAGCCCGGCGAAAAAGATCTGAAAAAATTAAGTCGGCAGTATAAAATATAGCATCGAAAGCGCAGGTAGCATCTTGAAAAATATCGTCGCGTCCCGCCACGGAGTTTATTAACCAATATAAAGTACAACAAAAAGCCAGGCCAGAAACTCATTAAAGCAAGGGGATAAAAAAAGAGAGAGGGCTAGAAAATCATCGATAAAGTAAAAAGAAGAAACGGATGGCGGGAAAAGGGAGGGCGGGAGGGTCGGGTGGGGCGGAAGTACGATATCAAAGCGGAATATTTTTCTATCGCGATAAATTTCATCTCGGCTCCGCGCGAGTGCGCGCGCCCGGCAAAAGGACTTATCAAGTCTCTAGAGTGTCTGGCTTTCTGCGCCGCTGCAGCGCGGCAGCCCCTGGCTGTGCGCGCTCGGTGTCTCTTGTCCCAGTGTACAGGATTTATTTCCCATTAAAAATCGTTGGCGACCGAGATTATGGCATTGCTCGTAAAGTATAAGCGCGAACGTCCGCCGGACTAAGGAATCGACGGCCGATGCTGTATAAGAGAAAACGAAAGCAGCAGAGCGAGAGAGAGGGTAGAAGAGAGAGAAAAAGAAAAGCGAGTAGCGAGATGAGCGCGCGACGGTCGCGCGCGCGCGCACTTCCGCAGCGTCGCTTCGGAAGCGCGCGCTCGTTCGTTTCGAATCCCGCATGATACTTTTTCTCGCAGCTTGGGGGATTTCGCTTTTCTCCCTCTCTTTTACTTTTACTCGAGTCTTCGACTTTCTCGCGCTCCATTCCTCTCTTTCCCTCTCTTCGTCGCCCTCCCCGGTTTTTCGCTTCCCGAGTCCCGATGCGACCCGGGCGAATTTCAAAACTCGCGCAGCGAGCGCGCATTCGTGATGTACGAGCTATGCCGGTGCATTAGCATATAGCGCGCGTGTACCTCCCTTTTATACGTGTTTGTTCGATTCTCCTATTCTCGGCAGCGCGTATCTCTCTGCCGCTCTCCATCTATCCTCTGTCTCTCGACAGTCGAACATCTGGTTAGCCCGACAGCCAGCCGATACACGCGTGCAGCTACCCCCGCTGCGCGCTACTCGCTCGTTGCGAGCCCGAATCGAATAACGAATGCGACTTTTCGCCGAACGCGGATAAAGTCGTTGCGTCTCCCATGATTTGCACGCGCGCTCTCTGCCTATACGATACCGGCTACGTGCGCGCGCGCGCACATGCATCATTTGTGTCTCAACGCTGCTGCTACTACTGCTGCCGCTGGGAACTGCTATACTACTGGCGACGAGCCTCCCCAGGCCCCCGGATAATACATCGTCGCCATCGACGACTTTTAAACTGCAATAAAGAGAGCTCGCCGCTCTGGCACGCTTCTCTGGCCGTTGTTTGCCATTAAAGAACGCTGCGGTTTCGCGCTCTATGGAATAATACACGTCGCGACGTTTCAATGAAGCGGCCCTCGCGCGCGCTCGCATATAGCACGCGGCTTTTTTAACTTGCAAAAGACCATGCAAATCTCGCTCTACTTTTGCTAATGTAAAATTTTATTATCGAATGAAATGGTAAAAAGGGACCGTCTACGCGTGTGCCAAGGAAAACTTCTGTTTACGCAGTGAATAAACATTATCGTTACTGTAAAGCGCCCCTCCTGCCTCCGCAGCCGCGAGCCCCGGCTCCTTCTGCTGCTGAATTTACAAAATAAGCAAGATGCCATAGAGCCGCGGCACTTTGTTGTCAACCGAGCCCCTGCGCCTTTTAATGAATTCCGCGAAAATTATGGCGCGTTTTAATTATTGAAGTTTTAATGCGAAAATAACGCTGCTCTCGCGGCCGCGCGCTTGCCGCTTTGTACTTTACAATAGTCATGCTAGTTGCGTGCTTTAATTGCGCCCGAGTCTTTTTACACCCACGGCCTCGAAGCGCCACGCGCTCGTTACTCAGATAAAGAAACTATATATTTCTCGCGGCGAGCGCGAAGCTCGTTTACGATAAATTTTCCAATTAGCAGCGCGCGCCCGGCCTAATCTCGCCTGGCGCTGTTCGGCCGGCGCGCGCGGATCGTTATAACGAACGCAAAACTAAATTCCCCCGCACAATTTAAAGGTCCAACTTTTGACTAATGCGCGCGGCCCACTAACCGAACGTCGTATTAAGGAGAGCGAGCGCGCGCGCGCACGTTCTCGGAAAATAATAATAGTTTCGGCGGAAAATTTAATACCGGCCAGCCAGCCGCGCTCAGAGCAGCGTTAAATTAATAACGCTTTATTCGCTCGGCGACGTAACTAGAAAACTTTGCTTTGCTCGTCCGCGAGCGATATCCGCCTGTAATTATAACAGCTCTCGCTAGCCGGATTTTTCCGTGACTATAAAAAAGAGGCAGAGAGACGCGTGCGAGCTCTCGGAGCCCAGCAATTTCGCGTCGTCGCGCATATCGATCGGCACACTTGGCGGGATTATAACGAAGGGTGACGCGTCGCCAGGAAGTCAATACTAATGACCCGATAAATTAGGAGGCTTTGAGAGAGAGAGAGCGAGCTCTGTCGTAATACACGCGAGGTTCCCTGACCTCAGCCAGCCGCTCTTAATGCGGACGACACGCGAAACGGAAGTCCACCGCGCGAGCGCAAGACGCATAGGGAATACCAGGTTGCAGGACACACACACACACACGTGTACCTATATATACGATGAGAGGACGTGTGCGGGTTGACGGAGGATGGGGGAAGGTAGGGAGGCTAACCAACTGATTTCCGGTCTACGGGCCTGAGAGAGAGGAGAGAGAGAGGGACAGATTTATGTGCACACTCAGTGGAACGGAATTGCTGACCTACGACATATTCGGCAACTCGAGCGTGCAGGGAGCTACCGTGTTACTTGAAAGCCTGCCTCCCTCCGCCGAGAGCGCGATAAACGAAAGATTTCACGTTGTTTTAGCCAGGCTGGAGTCTCGGGCTCATGATTATTTCAGAGCCCGGCTTTTCATTATCATATTTGCTTTTTCAAAGGGGGAATGCTTTGTGTCGCTGAAGACTCTCTTGCGACTTTTTAACATACGAATGTGCCTGGCTGACTTTAAAAAAGTATATCTAGGTATAGTTTCAAATACAAAGGACTCAATTATATTCCGAAAAAAAACTACATCGCCAATGCAATTGGCAGTAATTTTTTCAACTTCAACCGCACCGCTCGCTCTTATCCTCGCTACTTTTCCCCAGCCTGTCGTTTCTCTTTTTTGCAGCTCTCAAAAGGCTTTACACAGCCGCCGTAACTACAGGCCGGCCGTGTCCGCCCGAGCTTTTTAAACATTAGAGATTCCAGCGAACCTAGACACAGTATGTACAAAGCAGAAAAGTGAGGGTAGCTGCGTATACAGAGAGAAAGCGAGCTCCGCGGAAGGACGGAGGTGAAAAAAGAAAAGGGACGAGGAAAAAAAAACAATCCAGCGCTGCCTAGTTTTCTCTGTCACCCGGCGATTAAATAGCCGCGGTGCCTCGCGCACTTTCGGAATCAGTCGCCGACACGACGAGGGAATCGAGAGAGCGCAGCGCGCGCTAGTGAAAGAGCAAGATTGCTTTGAGTGCCTACTAATGGGGTAGCGACTTTGCATTCCGTAGTGACACGAGGGAGAAAGAGGGAACGAGGGTGAGAAAGAAGGGAGCTCTCCATCGTTTGATCGCCGCTTGATCTCGCAACTACGTCGACGATGTCGCCTCACCACCGCGAGAGAGTGCCAGAGGTCTTTCTTCTCTTTATTCTCCCCGGCTCGTTTGCGACTCGCTGGCTGTGCGCGTTATATATATAAATGCGCTTTTTTCCGCGCTCGCACGCACGCCGGCTTTTTCCCGCAGGCAGTTTTCGCGTCGCTGCGCCCGAAAAGTCGAGGAGATCGTCGCCATACGTGGCCGCTCTGCCGTGCATAATGACACTCGAGAGAGGGACGCGTAAGCATGTGTACCTATAGCGGCTTAAATTGCGTTTTCACGGGCCGACTACCGGGGCTCGAGGCTCCGCGATCTCGGTCGTTTTAGCCGCTTCTTCCCTAGGATCTCTTATCGAGATTCAGACTAGCGGCCAAGAGCAGCGCGGGAGGAGCTGAAAGAGGTCGGATGAATGGAAGAGCGCACGAAGGAGACGAGAAGGACGAAGGTAATAAGACGAGCTTACCAGTCGTGAAAGGTAACGAGCCGCAGCGCTTCTACGCTGAAAATGTCACTGCAATCAGCGCCCTGACGCTCGCGCGCGCGCGCGCGATCTTCAAAGTGCGACTCTGCTCCCTACTCTCGCTCTCACGACCTTGTCGCCGAGCTTCCGCTTTCATCCCTATACTTTCGTCCCTACGGCGTGCGGGAATACGTGTGCCAGAGGCCTCACCCCGAGAAAAGCGTGCTTTCTCCCCTCCTGCAAGAGTGCTTTGACCTTCGAGCCCGACTATAGTCGCACTTTCTTCCCGAATATCCTCGATCTTATCTGCGGCTCTCTCTCAATTTCGCTCTCCTTGGCGCGCGCTGCTCCCGCTAAGTAGCTACGACGCGCGCGAGCGAGCGGAAGTCGGCCGGGGTAATTGAAATATGACAAACGCGTGAGGCGAAGAAAAAGCTCTGGAGCTCTCCGTGTGGTAATAAGGATGTCATTTATGGATGTATATCGAGCGAGACGCGCGCTCTTCCTTCCCCTCTTTCCTCTTGATTGCGCTTTGATGCGGGTATTTATAGATAACTAATATACGCCAGGAGCGAGCGCAGCCGCTCGTACTAAATAAAGCGCCGGGTTATCTCGACGTTATTCTCCTAGTATCGCTGCTTATAATTATTCCGATAGCGTAGGCGCCCTTAGGGAAGAGGCTTTTTGTATGGCCGAGGGTATATGGGAATGGACGGGCGAATGATTCCGAATAGGCTGGACAATCAGTGGTTAGATTCAATTTCGGTCGGGAAATTATTTTGCGGAATTATTTGTGTATAATACGGTTTGTTAAATATTTGGGTTAAAAATAAAGCTTATATATATAGCAACGAAAAAGTCTGTTATTAACCTTTATTCATTTCTGTTGATTCGCAAATTTCCTTTGTGAATATAGACTAAAATAACAATCAAACTAAAGCACACACACTGTTAAAATACCGAAGGCAGGCTTCTCTCATAAAAATACGGAACTTGTTTCTTCACAAAGTATTTAGTACAAATATTATTACTCGGTATTGTGATAGGGAAGAGCTCGTATATAAGATTTCAATGAAGCCAGCCCCGTGAAAGTAAGAAAATAGATCAAAAGAATAAAAGACTACGTTTCTAGGATAAAAGCAAAGGCATTGTATCCCCGCATATACAGCGCGGGTGCGCACTCGACAAGAGTAATGATTCGCCATCCTCGCGGATAACCAGCCAATATACATTCCTATTGCTATTCGGGCAGCTCGGAGAGCGAGAAGATCTACTTATACATATCGCGCCTTCCACGCGAGTTTATTACATATGCCCGTGGCTGGCTCAGTCGCTGCTCTGGCGGGGCCTCGTAAATAATTCCCGGCAATTCCCGAGTAAACCCGTCGCGCCGAGGCTGCAGCAGTCACCGTCGAAGACTCCTCGGGTATATATGAAGTCTGGGTTGAAGAGGGCTACGACGGAAGGGATGTATATATGTATATAGGAAGCCGGCGGAGAGATTCCGAAGGCGAATTTGCGTCGGCGGCGGTGCCGACGACGCCCGTCGCCTCTTGCACGAGAAACAGACCAGATGAGGACGATTATGCATATCCACTTGTTATGAGAGAGAGGGTGAGAGAGAAAGGGACTAGGAGAGTCGCCCTCAGAATTGAGAGAGAGAGAGAGAAGAGAAACGCTGGCTTTCACGAGGGTGGAAAGGACTATGGATGTTGCTCGCTAGTAGTAGTAGTCGGGTACTAGTCGGACGGAGGAGAAGAGCGTGGGATAAAGAGGCTCGCGGATATAGAAGGCTCGGGAGCGCGGAGAGAGAATTGGAGACACACAACTCGCGGAGCGGAGCTGCGACACGAGGAGAGAACGTGAGAATTGTGGACTTTACTAATTACGTTGTATTTCGCGCGCTAGGTATATGAGGAGCTCGCGACTAGAGAGAGAGAGAGAGAGAGTGGGAGAGACAAGTTTGCCAAAGCTCGTTGCTAATATTATTCGTAAACAAGGCGAGTGATTATTCTTGTGATTAAACCAGTAGCAGGCAGGCCGTCGCCGCGGCGGTGGTGGCGCTCTTCTCACGCGCGAGCGACACCCCCGCAGCTGCTAATTACGAATCCGTAAATATTAGAGCTTTGCGCCCGCGTTTGCATCGTACACAGCCAATCGCGAGCAAACAACGTAGCCGGGCCCCCTCGCTCACACGGCCGATTCAATAAGAGAAAATCGTAGAGGGATGATTGCCCAAAAGCACTTGGCCGAAATGAGAGTGCGAGCGAAAGAAAGAAGGGGGATGAGTAGCGCGCGCGCACTGGACAAAGCGATATTGTTATCTACGGGAGAAGAGAGAGAGCTGGATTATTACGAGGGTATTTCATGGTCAGATTTTCCTCGGACTCTCTACCCCCATTCTCGCCAGCACGCTCGCTCGTGACTCACGATGGACCATTCGTTTTCTCGCTCTCTTTCTCGCTTTTCTTTGCCGGAGCTTCTCTCTCGGCCGCTGCGGAGGAGCGGGACGCCACGATGACAGAGCGAGTGAAAGTGCCGAGCGAGAAGAAGCCGAGAGAGCGAGGGATACCGATGTGTGATGTGCGGGCTGCGGAGCATCCAGCGATCGATGACGCTTGAGGGGGGCTCTTTAAAAAAAAGTTGGCGCCATTTTGCACCGGGAGAGAAAGAGCTGCGAAAAGTTGGACGTATTACTCGCGAATCGTCGCTCTCCGACGGCGCCTACCCGCGCGCTCATATTTCATCCGTCATTCACTCATTTTTCACAAACGCGCGAAGAAGAGCTGCTACACACGAGGCCGCTGCAGCCAAGGAAGTTTAGTGGACCCCCGAGACTTACTAATTGCATTATTCACTGTCACGCTCCAACTTTTACCAAAGCCGGCGCGCCGCGCGCACTAATTAATTATCGGCCATATGTGAGGCCTGGCCGCATGCTGCTGAGGTGAGGAGGCGGGAGGACCGCTACACGGGATGGGATTAACGAACGATTCTTGAATATGCATACGTCAACTCGGCCGAGAGTCTAGAATCCCGCGGCGGAGGATTCTAAGATGTTGGGATCTAGCGAAAATTTTGGTGATTTCATTTTGAAAAGGTGATTTGTCACGGAAAATTGTGATGAAATGATATTTTTAAGTTTTTATGTATGTTATATTTATACGTATTACTGTTGAACTGTGAAACACGAAAATGTCGTAAATAATTTTTTTGTTCGGATCGAAGCAAAACAATCGCAAATACTTCAATTTTATTCGCGAGTGTTTGCCAAGATCTTAGTTACGTTCCACCAAGTTTCTCGCTGCATTTCACCTCTTTTTACAGTAGATATGAAGCCGAGCGTCATTTGAGCTTTAAAAAATGGGAAAATGAACCCACTCAAACTCACATAAAGATCTTTTAATTTTTCTTGAATTTTTACGATGGTCTACTTTACGGTTGAAAACACTAGAGTATTTTACGATGAAGCTTTAGGTAATCTTTTCATTTTTCGGACTGCGCAAATTTTTTGTTGAAATTCTACGTGTACTACTTTGATAGACTTGTGGAGTCATGATCTACTTTTTGGCACTTTAACTTATACTGCAATCCGGATAAAAATCGCTTTTTTTATCTTCTTAATGATGTACTTTTTGGAATGTTCCTGACGCAAAGTAATTTTTGTATCTTTTATTATGAAACCGATTTATATTTTAATTCTCTCTATCAATACTGTATCTAATTATACATTATTTCGTATTCAACTCTAGCTGAAACTGGAATTATGAATAAAATCTGTGCCATCGACTCGCTACCATTATTCGCAATATCAGATTTACGACGGGATTGATGTGCTTTATCATAAAAATCATACTTGTTAAAGCCACCCAATTCCCACGATTTTCGCTGTAATTTTTATCAGCCACATTTTCCATGCTCGTGAATCTCGTTACGGCTCTACGAGTTTCTTCCACGTGCTCGGACGCGTAACGCCTCGATTCGAAATTCAGAAAGCAATAAAACGAAGAAGCGCCAGCACAATCGTTCGCGAAAACTCTCGCATTGTATCGGAACGGCGGAAATGATTTCGCGGAGAATCGAGGCTACAACTAGATTATGTAAGGAAATGAAAATAAAATGGGGAAAGAGAGAGAGCGCGCGCAGGCCGGGAGGGAAGAGAAGTCGCTTACGCCGACGCGCAGAGATTGCTTATATACATTCACAGAGCCACAGTGAGAGCTGGAAAAGGCGAAAGCAATTTTCGGGTCTGTCTATTATCGAAGCGGGTCGTTTGGCCTATTCCGAAAAATGAACGAGCGGAAGCTGTTTCCATTCGAGCTCGCTGCAGCGTATCCCGTGGGTAGTTGTTAAACCATCGCGGAGGTTGCGCTCGCGCCTCAGAGTCGTTTTTGCAAATTAAAATAGGAGCCTCGGAGCTATTGGAGACAGAGAAAGAGCAAGACAGCTCGTGGGGAGGAGTGAGAAATCGAGCGACTGAGACTGAACCTAGCTGCGTGTTGGCTTTCTCTGTCTCGCGCCCCGGCGTCTCTCTATCTCTTGGAATTCAACGGCAAGACGAGGAGACTAGCTCGCGGAATCGACGCGAGCGCGCGCGCGGGAATTTCTCCGAGGAGCGAGGGAGCGAGAGAGAGAGATAGAAGGGGGTGTTAATGCCTCCATCTCGCTCTGGATTGCGCAGCAGGCGGCTCGCTTCATCTCGCTCGTTCTAACTCTCCGTCTGCAGGCTCGTTCCGGGGGAGAGCGGGTCGACCTTCCTCGTTTTGGATTCGCAGCCCGCAATTACGGCGTCGCTTAATTCGTAAACCGTTTGAATGCCTTAATGAACGCTCGAACGCGAAGCGAAGGGAATATCGGGCGGAGGCGCCTGCGAGGCTGCGCGCATCCAAAAGGGAATTCTCCGACAAGGTAATCGGGAAATCATATTTCGAATTCGCCCCAAGGAGATAGAGACGGCGCGATATAGAGTTAGATGAGAGAGAGAGCACTGTGGGAGAGAGACAAAGTGAGAGGCAAGATTCGCGAGCGCGCATAGCATAGCATAGCATAGACGGAAATGGAAGAGAAGAAAGCGGCGCGATGCACACGGAAAAGGACACAATAAAACGAGCAGCGCTCCCCGCGCGGGCGCAGCGGCCCGCTAGAGAACGAAGCAAAGAGAACGAAACACCCGGAGAATGCACCCTACTATTCGTTTGGAAATGATAGTCCTCTGTCTTTGAAAGAGGATACCTCTGCGACAAAAAGTCGCGTAATAATAGACTTTTTTTACTTAGTCTTATTTCAAACTCTTGCTCTTTTACCGAAAAATTCGCCCCCAAAGATCTCTCGTTAAATTATTGTATCGGATTTTTAACTTTTTAATTAGACTAAACAAAAATACCACCCTTTTCTCTTTTTTCATCTGCGAGGCAGCTCGCTCTACAAACGTATATTTTAAAAGAACGAATTGGAATTTTACCGACTTTATTTAGGAGAATTTCATTACGCGAGCCAGTAACTTCTGACAAATTAATTCTCTGTGCACAATAATTGATTTGCACGCTAGAACTATTTCAAATTGAGATGAGAAATTTAATAATCTTTTCGCTTAAGTAATTTTTCTCTCGTAAAAATATTAATTTCCACGGCAAGAACTATATCGCTCCGAAACGGCTTTAGTAGGTAAGTGCTGGCCTTTCTCTATCTCTCTCTCTCTCTTTCTCATGCAACGCGAACGACAGCATTGCGATCTCACAAGCTCGCTCTTTCTCTCAGCGCTCTCACGGACAACTCCCCGAATTCTTATTATTATATTTTACTTAATAACGGATTTCATTCCCCGAGCAAAATTGCTGACTGCGTACAACTACCGCTCCGCTGAACTTGGGGAAGAGCACGCGCGCTAGAATCCCTTTTCGCTTTTGAAAATGTCCCGACTGTTTAAATGGATGCAAATTGAGCGACGAATGTAAACGCGCCTTGTTACGTAGAAGCTAGAAAAACGAGCGAGCAAGAGAGCCTCGTAACTCACTTGGCGTTGCGCGAAATGACGATGCTACAGTGCCTACCTAGATTCATGTCCTTTGTCGCAGCTTTAATGTGCACTTCAAAGAAATGCCCTCGATAAAATCATAAAAATAGCAAAATTTTGCAATTAATGTATTAGCTCAATGCGCAGGGAAGATTTAAACAATTATGAATTTGTATAAAGGAATTTCTCATTCGAAAATTATAGCTTTAATTATCTTGGCTTAAACTTTTTACTTCAAATAATAATGAATAAGCTGGCTTCAATATTTATTCTTTATCACAAAGCAAACGTGGAATTATAGATTGCCATATTTCTATATTATTGTTATTTCAAAAGTAAACACACTTTATCTCGTACAACTCATTTTTTATCAATATCGTGCAATAATAAGTCTGTTTAATTAAAAAGTTTCATTTGTTAAATTAATGCCTTTCTTTCTTTTCAGGTAAGGCTCTCTGCTGATTAGCTTCTTTGACGTTTATAATCCCTCATCTGCATGCAACTTCCGACGATTTATGCTAACGAGGTAATTTATAAAAATTTTTCTTTTAATGCGATTGCGATATTTCTTTGAAAGCTGCAAATAACTACGAAGAAATTGCACAAAAGTTTTAACAATTTTTTTAAATGAAGGAAAGTAAGAAATTCGTACTTGATGCGAGAGAATTTTTAAAGGCATCAAATTATAATAATAGAAGTTTAATTGCTGAAAGAATAATGGAATACGCTATATATATATATGCATAAGCAATTCAAAGTCGTTTGCTGTAGTGAGTTACCGACTGAGCATCGAAAGCTGCGCGGTTCGTTCGTTCCGTCACAGGATGGCGCCACCAAATCGCGCCGCACGATTTCAATTTCTGTCGATTTCCCTTGCGAGAATATTATGTGTACTCCGGTGTCTGAGCTTATTACTTTATTGTTTGCTAAAGAATACGGCTCGTAATTAAAATGCAGAATAATAAATAACGCAAAATGGAAATGCACCCGCTGGAAAAAGAAATGTTTTGAAGCTTTTATTCAAGAATTCATTCTGATAATTTACACAATAACTAAAAGATTTATTCAGTTTTATGTAGACTTTTTTTGCTTTTATTCGAAATTTCATACGCATAACAATAAATTTAATAAAAGAAAATGTTAAACAAAAAATTTGTTTTTGAATCAAACCTATACATTTTGATATTTTTACGCTACAAATTATTTCTATTATAACATTCTGCATAAATCAACCTTTCAACTAAAACAAATTTCCATTACTCCACAATTCATCGAGTCAGGCACAAAACTAGCGCGCATCACATAATTATCCAGAGCGTTATTCGATTACCAAATCCAGTAGATTTTCCCAGTGAAAAAGCCCGTCCGCATCCGCGCGATAATATCCTTATCATATCCCACCTTCCATGTCACACGTCGCATTATACCTACAACAACCCAGCACGCGGCTCTACTCTAATTCGGGCGCTCGCCCAGTCGTCGTCGGACGCGACAGATCCCAGAAAATTAAAAGTATTAAATTATTAACGCCGCCGCAACGCCTCGGCTCGCAACAGCAATGGGAGGGGGTAGCTGTATATAGCAGCCGCTGAAAAGGGTATAGCATGTGTGCGCGAGCACGCGAGGGTCGTCGCTTATGTCTCTTAGCCTGAGGGGGGCATCGCCCCCGGAGGGGACGAGGCGAAACACTAACCTCGCCTACACAACTCGACTGCCAGCTACGCTTCACGCATCAGCCATCATGTGCGGCTCAGCTGTGCGCCGGCTAAATCCCGGAATTATCACTGGTGCACGTCGGGCATCCGCTTCGATTATTTGCAGGCGCCGCTCGCGTCGTAAACTGCAGCGGGCTCTGCCCGAAAAAAAGCCGAGGCCCGACGATAAAAAAATAAGCGAGCCGTGGTTGAGGGAAGGGTTTAGGCGTAGGTATACAGAGAGAGAGAGAGCGGGTTGGAAGAAGCGTGTCAGTCCGTCCAGCGATTAGACGTATGCAAATTATCGATTTTGCACGCCGGCGTGCGCGAGCGGCCGAGCCACGGACCGGAGGACGACGAACTTTGCCACTTGCACAGCACTAGCTCCCTCCCTCTCTCTCAATATAGAAGCCTAACTGACCCCCGTCACCTCCTTCCTCTCTCCCCCTCTCTCTCTCTCTCGTTCTCTCTGTGAAAATTTACTCGGCAAGCTGCATAGACACGAAATACGGGAATTCGCCCGAGCGTCAATTATTAAGGATCGCGTTTACATTCAATTTCGGCCGGCTATACGGCCGAATACTAGCTCGACGTGAATTGGTTATCGTTATCAGATTTGGACGTCGAGATTTGAACGGAGAGCAACGTAAATTATGCAAATTCTTTTCTTTTTCCGGGAGCGGGCTAATAAAATCTGCACGAGCTATAGACGCTGATTTAGCAGATTTAAATCTGTACACTCGGTGGGAGAAATGTTTTCGTTAAAATTTCTATAATGTAAATATTAATATTGGGATTTAATTATGATTTGATGAATATTAAATATTCTTTAAATGATCGATTAACTGAAACTTATTAAATGTTAAGGTGACCCGAATAAATATATTACTGCTAATAATATTCTAGATTCTATAAATCATTAATGTTATTATCAAGAATAATAATATTTTTTATGAAAGTATTAAAAATTATGAACCAATGGTTAATAATTTCTAAAATTATTCTATAACTTTTCTATAAAAATGAATTTGTTTATGCTTTCGAGAAAATACGAGAGCACGCTCTAATATCACTTTATTCATGTATATTTAAGTTTAAAAATTATTAATATCCTGGAAATATTACACAAATAAAATAATTTTAAACTATTTTACCGGGAATAAAATAATATCATATTTTTTTAAAGGATTGACTTTCAATAAAAATTGATCATACAAAAAATGTAAGTCAGTTTTAGACTAATACTATTTTGGGAATTAATAAAATAAAGCTATCTATATATATATATATCGTTGACATTTAAATTGATTTTAAACAACCTAAACTATACAAGAGATGTATTGAAACAGGTAAAGTTCAGATAACCGTATAAAAATATTAGTTTGACAAAAGTCTGGCAGACTTATTTTTTATTTCCTTAATGTATTTTTGAAAAATAAAATAATTTTTAAGATAAAATAAATTATAAAAAATTTCTGGATTGACATTTGATAAATATACAATAATATTATTAAAATTATCAACAATTGGCATATTTAACGCAGCGCCATATTCACCTAAATTAAATATTCTATTTTTAATGTTTGATAAAATAATCGCATTAGAAAATTCCATATTAAACATTGCTGTTCTATAATTAAATTACACTATTTACGTCCATAAAATAATGTTGAGTTAAAACTTAGAAACTTTTAAAAAATATTCAAATATTTATCATTGCTTTACATACAAAAACGTACCACTAGATTAATTTTTCTTTTTCTGGCGTACACAATGCATCAACTAGGAAGAAGAATATTTATCTTGGATATATTTTCCCAGTTTATTTACTCGCTATTCGCTATATTGTAGGGCGAAAAGAATAGCGTTTTTTCATTGATAAATTTGATAAAATGTTCCAATCGCACTATTTCGATTTATAAAAATAATGAAAGAAACAGCTCTTGCGGGGAAAAAACAGGCTGCGAAACGTCGGATGTGGCGGGAAAGCGCAGTAAACATGGAAAATCCATAAAAAAAAGGAAAGGCATAAACATCATAAAAATCATATTTCCATAAAATAATAAAAGAAAAACGGGTCACGGAAGAACGAAATTACGAAAGTCCAAAGGCTTCGGAATTCCGTCGTGCGCGAAAGAGAGTAAAAACACGCGGAGTCGCGAGAACACGCACATTTTTCCCTTGCCGTAGCTACGCTCGACTTGCCCCGGCGTTCTCCGGCAGAGAGAGAGAGAGAGAACGAATTTCGCGTGCTCGTAAAAAAAATATTGAAGTCACCATATTAAAAAGAAAGATGGATGTAGCCTCGCCTAGAGCACCAAGAGAGCCGCGCCTCGCGCACCGGTTTATTACCAATATATTCGCAGCGGCGCGCGCGCTCCCTCTAACGCGTCCTCTTTTCCTCCTCTGTCTTACGCTTTCTCGCTTCTCTCCCATTCTCCTCTCACCTTTCGCACACCCTTTCGCACGCCCCTTCCCAGTCTCTCTTTCTCTCTCGAAGCCTATAAAAATGTAGGCCGCCTCGCGCTTTCAATTCGACGCTCGGCGCAAATTTTTTGCTGTGCTCGCACGCATCCCGGATTATTAAGTAATAAAAATAGCCTCGCGAGTGTAGGATAGATCAGATCCCCCGTGTGCTTTACACTGGCGTCTACGAGTGTATATATGTATCGCGAGAGCAGAATGGGCGTGTGCTCGGCTGGCGTCGTTTAAAGAAAAATGAAAGCAATGTTTCCAGCGGCGTGCATCTGCACTCGCGCGCTGACTGATGTCTTTCAACCGCAAGAAAGATATTTTGCAAGAGCGCCATTGGAAATGCGAGCTCCCTGCCAGCTTGCGGCGCTTTTTGCGACACGGCGACGCGGCTTCTTTCGTGCCTGTATGCTGATGATAACATTTGTATTCGGGACGAGGGAGTTTTTTAATCCGTTTTCGCGTTGCGAAATTTAAATTGAATTATACTTTTCGCTGGCCTGAAATGAGATTTTTTCGCGGCGGTTTATTGGTTTGCTTTCGTTAATTAACCGTTTTCAAAGAATTGCCAATTAAAAGTGCGTTAAAGTGATTAAATTTTGTGAAAAAAGTTTATAGATATCGGGGCGAGTTATTCGTTTTTTTAAAAATAATAATTTAGTTATTTTGTAATTGAAACAAAACGTATAATTTTAAACATGCGAGTTTAAATATGAATGTATCACGAAAAAATTAAAAGCTTTCTACGCAATTTAATTTTTTTCTGTCAGTTTCCGTAATCCAAATAGATTTTTTTAATTAAAACGTTTTAAACATAAAGTTTCATTAACTGAACAGAACATTTGTTCATAACATAAACTTTTAAATTATTTACTTAGTTTATTGCTAATTTTTGGAAGAGAGCCGAATATTAAAAATAAAATAACACATATTTCAGTGCAATTTCACATTTTATAATGGAAATTAGCTGAGATAGACAAGTGAATTTTGCAGAAAGCTTTTTCATAAGAGCTTAAACAGGGTAAAGTAATAATCATAAGGGACCGCATACTCATCTAGATAATTACGTAAGTTACGCGTTATCACCTCTGCAGTCTCTTGCAGATTGCAACTCGGAACCGACGGATTTTGAGTACACAGGTCCACGCACATGTGAGCACAGAGCAATTGAACTCGGCAGCAGCGAGCCTGAATACACGATAGAACTCGTTAATTTCGTAGCACGCGCGAGCCCTCCCTCTTCCATTTAATACGAAGGGCTATGTAAATTTGTAACATGTTAATTTGTAACTCGATTTCAGCAACAAAAATTACGTTACTGAATGGCTCTCCTTCAGCGCAACTTGGAAGAATAATTTCTGCCCTTTACTTTTTTCTCTCGCCTCCCGTTTTGAAGCTTTCCTCGCGTGCATTTTAATGTTTCAAAATGAAAACAGCGCGGCTCACATTTAATTAAAAAAGTCGTGTGCTCGCTGAGCGTGCGCAGGAGGGGGGTCGGTCTTTGTAACGGCAGACTCTCATTTTTTGATAACTAATTTGTTACAGCGTCCAGAGCGCGCGCCGGCTCCCTTGACATTATTTTTTCCCATAATAACGTCTTAATTCCATCGTCGTTAAGGGCACATAAAAAAGAGATAGGCAGAGGATGAGGGAGCGAACTTCATTACTCGCACTTTAGAATTTCCGATAATTAAGTTGGCGAGAAATGTTTATGTAAGTGGACGGAGGGAGAATTTTAAAGAAGAGCCAGCCAACGAGGAATACCGCACGTAGAGAGCGAGCGAGAGGAAGAGGAGAGGAAGAAGCCCCCGCGTCCGCGTGTGTAACCTTCGTCCCTCTTTCGTTGGCTCGGTCCCATCCCGGCGGACCGACGGCGTCGAAAGCGAAGGACTAGACGACAAAGAGAAAGGTCCCGCGGTGTGTGCTTCGTCCTCTTTCTCCTCTAAATGAAATTTCACGCGTCCTGTGACTGCTCCACGCGAGCGTGGCCGGAGGAAGAAAAAAATCGCGCTCGCGCGGCCAAAGGGTCCGAAAAAATGAGGCGGTGGGCTGAAAGCGCCGGAGAATGGAGGAACGCGGAGGAAAAAGTGGCCGGCGACTGTGCAGGCGGACTAAAACAGGATCAAGGAGGAGGCATATTCTCCCTCTCGCCCTCGCCTTCCTCTACTGCAATGCTCTCATTTTCGCGACGTGGAACCGCAGCTTAATTGGGGCTCTCTCCCGTGCGCGCGCGCTCGCAGATTCTGCCCTCCACTCTCCTCTCTCTCCCTCTTTCTCCCCCGAATTTCCGGAGAAAGAGAGAGAGCAGCGGCCGAAGTGCACTCGCGCAAGCTCGCGCTCAGGTAGACGACGAGAGAGAGAGAGAGAGACCTGTTAGTGTGTACTTTCGCCTCTCTCCACTTTTTCAGCCTCGCCCTCGCTCTCTGTGTGCGCGCACGTAGTCGCCGCACTGGCCGACGACCCTTTTTCGCGCCGGCCGGAATAGAAAATGAGAGCAGCCGACGGATCTCGCGACTAGCCGGGAGTTTAGCCCGCCCCGGGGGGAAACTCACTGCGCATGTCGCGACAATCGCGTTTCGGCTGAAAGTTAGCTTAGACGTACTTTCGCGCCGAAGATTCGTTTTCGGCGTTTCGTTTGTTTTTCCACGAACCGTCCCGAGGATTAGACCATTAGCCCTCACGCAACGGCGCACTTTGCTAGGAGAGTTCATTGACGCGTTATCCGCGCCGTGCGTGACCGCGTCCGCATGAATCACATTAGGGCGCGCCGGCGGATCGCCGATATTGAATTCATTTAAGAAATCGAATTTATCGCCGGCCGGGATACGCTGCGCCACCACCGCTGGCCTGTCCGCCCTCCGGATCGCTACTATCTATAGCTCCCGCATGAGCCCGCGCTGGTTCTATGGTCCCCCTTCCCGGGCTTCCCGCTTTCTTGAGATTCATTGCTTTTCGGGAATATGTCCCTGTAGCCATGAAATCGCCTCCTTTTTTCGATCCCTTTTCGCACACGCGAGCACGCTGCAGAGGTATATATTCGTCTTACGCTTTTTTTACGGACGTCGATGTGTATAAACGGGCGCGATCTCGCCCCGCAGAGAAATCGAATATTGAAAAGGTAAAAGTCGAGCGAGAATTAGCGTGTAGATTAGCATTTCCTGCACGTTGCTTTTCCAGGGAATTTTTCCGAACGATATTGATGGTTTTGGATTATTTGGAATGGTCTACTATATAATGGAAATATTTTATAAACGTCTTTCGCTGCCAGGTCGAAGTGGGGAGCTTTCGATAAAATGAACTTTTGCATGAATGTTTAAAGCCCTTTTTTAAAATAACATAAATTTTGAGCCAAGCGCGAAATGTAAAGGCGGGGTTTTATGTAAAACACGAAAATAGACTTCGCTTCCAGGGCTTTTGACTAACGGAATAGGAAATATTCAAATCCAAGCTGTTACCTACTTAACATACAGACACATTGTTAATAAAATCGTAAAAAATCTCCCGATTCCAATTTGAATCACAATGGTAGAGAAAAAAAAACCATTCGGTATATTAAGAAAATTTATTAGCCCAGCCCGCGCGCGCGCGCACCCCCAGGGCTATAAAAAGCATTAGCTTAATTTATGGATTCGACTCTCGGCGGCAGCTCTGCCCCGTATTCCGGGCCGCTTGCGATCGGACTCGGTCAACGCTATCGCTTATCGGAGCAGAAGGACCGGCTCTTATCACTCCGGCACGCTCCCGTGCCTCTCAGACTCTCACCCTACCTCCTCGCGCTATCCGCACATGTACAGCCGGCGCGATATCGAGGGATAAGCCTTTTTCACTTTTCCATTGTGCTATTCCAAGAGCGCGGCACCTGAGAGCCGTCAGTTCCTCACTCGGCAACGAAAAAAGAGGAAGACCGACCGAGGCGTGTGCAGAGGCTCGCTGGCAACGATAGCGCGGTTGCAAAGAGCTAGTGTAAGCCCGCAGGGCTGACCTGTCCGGCAGGCCGAGGGGGCTTATGCGCGCGGCCGAGTGCGAGAAGACGAGAAAGAGCGAGCTTGCGCGCGCGCTCATTCTTCGAGAGTTCTTTACTCGGCTCGAGAGTTCACTCGTCGGTGTGTAGCGGGCAGCTCTCACTCGTGCGCGGCTCTCTGTCTCTTCTGGTGCGCGCGTGGGCTGAGGCCAGGCAGAAAAGTCGCCGGACCCTTTTAGAGGTCGCCGGGTATGGGAGATATATACGGAGGCGCTCGTCCGTCCCTCGCTGTACCTTTTCTCGCTCGAGATGCTGCCAGACCGCACAGATCCCGGTTCGCTTCGCGAAATCTTAAGACACGGCCAGTAGTGGGTTCCTCGGTGAGGAAAAACGCCAGCAGCAGCGCGGCCCTTGTGCTAGAAAAAATTCGTTGCCCTTTCCCGCGCTCGCAGCCTTCTTATATACTCGCACTCGTTCTATATATAAAGATACACATATATATATATATATACGTACAAAAAAAAATATATATATATACGCGTGTACAAGTAATGTCGGTGTTACGTTTTCTCTCTTGGCCCTCCTACCGCTACTTCTTCTTCTTCTACTCGACGGGCTTCTTCGACTTCACCGCGGCGAGAGCTGCCTGTCTGCTCGGGGGAAGCGTAAAAGCTGCCGCTGTAAACATTTAGCCCGCCTGCCGAGCTCTCCTCGCCTTTCCCGCGGATTTTCCGCTAGAAGTGCTCCGCTACTACCCGCTGCTACTCTCTGCCTCTCAGCGCCCTTCGTTATACGCGCATTAATCGAGCCTGACTCTACCTAATGCCCCTGCTGAAATAATATTTAGCAGCGGCGATGCCGGCTTTTCTCCTGAATTACATCTTTCTTTTTACTGTTTATTATTGGAGAGTTTAGAGTTTTTTCAACAAATTTTAATCTTGAAAGAAGCTCTAAATTTGCTGGGTTATATGGAACGTCTTTGAGTTCAAACGAGGATAAGTTGTTGATAATTATGACACCTTTTACAGACTTTCTTAAAGATAAAATTTAGTTTTACTTTGAAAAAAAATTTTGATAAAGTTAGGAATTTTAAGAAAATTTAAAAATGCACCCGCTAACACTGACAGTAGTTAAAATTTGTTGGACTGAACTACTTTTTTTCGTAAAATAAGTCTTGCAACCTACTTTTAAGGGAAGTAACTAATTACTGTTAGATTTTTTATTACAAATAAAAGCTTAATTAAATTATCTGTAAAATTTTATCTCATTTAAACCGAGACTTTTTTATTTTTATTCGTATTAGCAACTAAATTTATTATCAGGTTAAGGAATGAAACAAGAGCAATTAAAGTATAAGCATTCTAATAAACATTATCATAATGAAGCGTCGAAAATTCGCGATTGAAATATTTTATAGTTTCCTTTGTGAAAATAAAGTTTCGCGAAACAAAAGCAATAAATTCCGAAACTTCAAAAGACTCTCGTTTATAGACTTTCCAGAGCAATAACAATCGTGTAAACAGATGTTAATTAGAGCATGATTAAACGCTTAAGCCGGCCCGATTCGCGGCGAGAAGTTTTTATCTTTCGCGCGAATTATTTCCCGAACTAAGCGAAGATCGAGCTAAAAGGATTATAACGCTCGAAGCTCTCCTTTGTTCAGCGGCCGTCACACGTATAAAAGCTCCGCTTCTGGCCGATACAATTTAGCGAAAAAGTATATAGCTCGCTCGCTCCAGAGAGAGCATCGAAGCAGGGATTAGCCGGCACTCCTCCCACCGAGAAACAATAAAATTTTCCAGCGATCGGGCCCTTCATCGAGAAAAGAAAGACGTGGAGAGCAGTGAGAGCCCGTCAGTCGAGCGGAAGGAACACGTATATAAGATAAAGCGCGAACTAGCGCGCGAAAAGAGAGAGGGACTCGCGAGCTAACCGATCGCCGCCGTCTCGCCTTGGCTCCGGTCATCGGCTGCCCCGTCTGGCCATATAATACACACTATAAGAACTTTTCTTCACCTTGCGGGCGAACGACCGTTATGTTTTTTCCCTTCAAGGCTATATACGTCGCGAGAGAGAGAGAGAGAGAGAGAGCCCAAGCACCGAGTCGTGCACATCCTTTTTCGTTACTTTTCGCAGCCAGCGTGTACGCAAGCCCGCGCCGGAATTGCGCCGTAGCCAACTCGTCGCCCTGCTGTGGCACGGCCAATGAAAGCGCCCGACCGTATCTAATTTCCAAACTTTTTTCCATCGACCCCCGTAATGTCTCTTTTTCCTAGCGCCAAAGAGAAAGAGAGATCTTTGTAATGCGCGTGTAGGGAAAAACCGGAGTTTTAGAGTAAACGCGCGCTCTTCGGTGAGTAAGGAATACGTTTATAGTTTTGATTGCTTTGGCTAATTATTGCAAGGTTGATTAATAGATTGGGATCGTTTGGCTTTTACATATCTGGGAGTTTTTAAGGACTTGTGCTTTTTAATGCGATTTTCTTTTATTGTTGGGTTTAATTTAAAATTAGTATTGGTGTTTAAAAACAAATACAAATCAAATTTTGAAAATTGAAAACATTAATATTTAAAAATACTGAAAATAAAGTGTTTGAAATTTACATTTATCAATATTTATCTGAAACGAGTTTAAACCAACCTAATTTTTTTAACAAACTTTTCAATTTTGAATTTTGTTTTAAAAAGTTTATTTATTACAAAGTTCTATATTTCAATTTATTCAATTTATACCAACAATTATAATATAATCTTTTATTAATTTTATTACTTGCTTCTACTTCTGCCTTAAAAATCAGCATTTTTCCCAACTAAAAATTACAAAGATTATGCATTTTTATCAATACGATACACTGAAAACAATTTACTAAAAGCAAATAAATTTGTATTTATATAGAATTTAAATAAATATTTATTCAACTTATATAAAGGTTGATAAACTCACTTATTTAAAAATAAGTTTATTTTTACCTAAAAATATTTTTGAATTAAATTAATATTTTCCTAGAATTACTAACTAAAAAAATTTTTTTGATTTCACAATATTATTATATTATACTTTGCTTTAATTAATATGTTATATTTTGAAATAATTTATTTTAACTATTATAAAACTAAAAACGTATAATAATTGCCTCTATTGTACAAATTCAACTATAATTTAGTGAAATCCTTCTGGAATTTCCCTAATCTAATACAATTCAGCTAAATCATTTTATTAGAGATCGACATAATCCTTGATACAATATATTCTGGTAATTTTAAGCATTATAATCTACTTCAAGTTTTAAAAAATAGTATTATTAATTTGATGCGATATTTATAATTTTCTGTCTTTAATCCAGATAATTAAATTAATACATATTCATGAAAATGCAATTAAAGACGACATCTGTCAGGACTATAATTTTATGATGTGAACCAACAAAATGTAAACTTCATAAGTGCATAATTTGTATGTTTATTTCAAATTTAAATTTATTTCTACACTGTAAATTTACTCTAGAGCTATGGGAGGATAATATTATTAACGAGAAATTGCTTTATTTACAAAAATCCTATATACAAATCCGGATGATGATTTTAAAATTTTAAAAGCTTTTTTTTATTTACCGATGAAAATCCGAATCTGCATTGGAATTTCTGTAACTTATTAATACAGCACGCATGTTTTCCATTACAATTCCATATTCGTTAATTGGACTCGTACAAGCGCGGGCCATTTTCAAAAACGCAGATGTTCACTTACACGCGCATAAAGCTCTTTTTTCGTAGCTATATTCCCGGGCTATGCGCTGGCTCGCGCGGGGCTAACCACAATTAAATTTTACGTTGCGCTTTTAGATTACCGCTCATAAAGGAGTAACGAATCGCAAAATAAAGCGGATTCATTCGCGCGAGGGATAATGGTTCCGAAATTAATTGGTAGCATTTCGAATTCCGTCAACGCCGAATAAAGTTACACCCGCGGGCGCTGGCATTCTGGGTTCGATGACCATCACTCTCCAAATTCCCGTTCATCAATGCTCCAGGGGGAGGCGGGGGGCAGGTGGCATAGAGCCCAGGCCACATTGACAATTTAAACATTATTTTTACCATCCCTTTGTCATGCCTCTGAAAATAAAAAGCACGCGGAGCTCGCTACAAGAGCGAATCTCGCTGACTTTGATTCGCCAGACGAATCGGAATTGAAAAAGGGATAGCGGGAGGATAAAAAAAAGGCGAGTAGTGCCGGAAAGTGGAAAGACGCGGAAGGAGAAGGAAAAAAAATCCAGCGTAGCACTATCCACTTCTCCGTTGGGCTGGCTTAAGTGTCCGGGCCGCTGGCAGCGAGACGAAGAAGCGGCGGGCGCTCGTGACTGGTTTTCCACGAGAGGAAAGAGAAAGAGGGAAGGTGGGTTGTGGGAGAGAGGTAGGGACCGAAATCGGCGTGTCTGGGCAAGGGGCGTAAATAAGATTTGCACGTAAATCGTTTGTTTGCCTCGCCTATTCCTGAGACGGCCGCGAGCGCGCGCGGGGAAATCTCGCGGAAAAAGCAAGCACCGCAGCGGGCTCGCTTGAAGGAAAGGTGCGCGCGCGCGCGAGAAAGGAGAAGCTACCGCGGATGAAAGAAAAAGGCAGAGCGCGCTGGAAAGACAACGGGCGGGGAAAACACAATTTCTAGTCCGGCGATAAACACATCCAGACTCGACATTTGCTTTTTACGCGGCACGCGAGAGAGGCGCGATGTGCGTTCTGTGTTATTCCATCTCGCTCGCTCCTACGCCGCACTCCGACCGCATTATATTATTTCGCGCGTCGCGAGCGCGCGCCCCGCCTCCTCTTTTTTACCTCTCGCTCTCTTTTCCATCCTTGGCTCACTCCCTCTATGGAGCGCTTTGTTTTTCCATCCCTCTCAGGCCCCGTATTGTGCACCGTATGCACGCGCCTTTTTGGTGTTCCCTTCGCGGCTCCTTTTATTTTTTGCACTCTACTCCCTTTCCATCTGCACGCTCGCTTCTTTCTTTAATTTTTTATGTCGCATCTCTCCTTTCTGCGTGTCTCGCCTCCGCGCAGGTGTCTATGTGTACACGTACAGAGCCGCAAACAGACGGGGGCGCCTCTGCTAGAACGGCTGACCCAATTTCAGTTATGCTCGATCGGCCCCGGCTTTTTATTGCCCGGATCAACGACTTTGTTATCTACCTCTCTCTCCGCTCCGAAGGGCCGAGCCCTATATAGAGCACGCGCGCACCCCTTTATCGCGAGGTATAAACATAAATAATCGCGTTTCGACATCTCTATACGAGCTCCGATTTTCCAGGCCCGCCTGGCTAGACAATGAAGAATTCCAATTTTCCCGCATGCACGTACAGACTCGCGCGCGCTCGCAATGGGCTCCCTCGCTCTATGCATGACTTTATAACAATGAAAAGAGGAGATCGAGCGAGCGAGAGCCGATTGTGCGTTTTGAACGGAGCATTCGTTCTTGCTTATTAGCAGAGCACTGTACACGCTGAATCAGTGAAAATTCTAAACAATTCCACGCGCGAGCTTAGTTCTAGAAAAAGAAGATTAAATTCTAGCTGTATAGCTTAAGGTCTCGCGTGCGCCATGGCCTCGACATTTTTGCCAGCCGCAACACGCGGGCGCTCCCGACAATGACATTGTATATACACGGGCGCTCGGCGGCGTAGGCGCAATAATTCGCGCGATTCGGCGCACGCATAATGAAAGCGTCATAACTTATCGGCGAGCCGGCTGTTTTCTCATTAATTCACGCCGCGGCAATATTAACGGTCGCTCCGCGCGGGCGCGCATAAAGTTGCCCCGGCTAATGGCCGCGATTGTTCCTCTGATTGAGTAAGCGCGATTAATCAGCGAAATTAATTATGACCACTTCGTCAAAAATTCGTCGCGTGAATCATAACAGCAGACGTTTGATACTCGACCTCCCCCCCTGCTGTACTAGCGTCTCACCCTAAATTACACCTGAACGAGGCTCGCAGCTAAGGCGACTCTCTCATTATACGCGAGGAGATCGGGAATATACGCGCTAAATATCGATTGCGAAAGGATCGCGGCTCGTAATTAAAAAATAACGCGCGCGCCCTTCCTCCGCTTCGCCGCATTCTTCTTCACGGCGGCTGGTGTTGGCTGCCTGAATAAATTACTCGACTTAATCGATGCACCGGCGCGCACGGCCCGGCGAGCCGGCCTCCAATCATGCTTACCCCTGAATAGGGACGAATACTGATTTTTCGTCGAACTGCATATTTCGCGAGCTTTTACATTTGAGTTGGTAAGGGGGCGATGCGACGGCTTAAAAATAAAATCATTCGCGTTAAATATTCATGGAAAATCGTAAATTTCATACACAAAATCGCGCTTAGTTTTACACCGCTCCGCGCGCGCATGACTAGTTTTCGCGAACGAAGTTTCTCGCGCGGGAAGAGTAGCTCTCTTCGAGCGATAAAAGGTAAAATAAAAAAGCGGCAGTACGCGCGGCGCAGCTTGTGTATGTGTAGCTTATTTTGAAAATTCAAAAGATACGTGGAATCGGCTTAGCTCTCCGAGCTCGCGTTACTTTATGAGCCTCGACTTTATACTCGTTGTAAATGGCCGGAGAGTCGTAACGCTGATTTGCTATGTATATAGAAGCAATCCCTTCGCGGATTTGGGAGGAAGGTGACGATTCGGCCTGTATATATAGGCAGAGCGCGTCGAGAGAGAGGCAGCCCCTAAGCCAGGGCGTTTTTGTCCCTGGTAACAGCCATTTCGCCTTCTCGAAGGAGGAGAGGGATCTTAGCAGTTCGCAAACTTGGAATCTCGGCGCGTCCTCCTCCTCAAGTTAATCAGGCCTTGTTCGCGCTCGGATCTGCGAAGAGAGAGAGAGAGAGAGAGGAAGGTGCGGCGGGGAAGGACTTAATTCCCATTAATAGTAAATGCCTTTCGGAAGCTATTCACGAATTAATGGAAGAGCTTGTCGAAGCTTTTTCCATTGGCCGCGGCCCCATCCCCCTGGCGCTCTCAATATTAATGCACCGATGCTCCTGCCAGGATCCGCGCGCGGCCGGTACAGCCTGTAAAAAAAACATATTAATTCGCGTTCCTTTTTATGGCGTGCTTAAAGCGCGGTTTCATTAATTTCCCAGTGTCCGCGCGCGCGCGCGTCAGGCCGGCCAGTGATTTTGCAGGAGGCAATTAAATGCGATTGCACAGTTTTTATTATTGACCAGTTTATAAGCCGGCTAAAATATATATATTATAACGCTTTGCATTTTTTATGCGACGGGAGATATGATTTTAAAACTCAAATTTTACAGAGTCAATTCTCATTCCCGGGCCGAAGGAAGAATTCCCTTCCGAGCACATTTGGTGGAAGTATTTTTACCTCGGTCCTCAGATTGGAAAATTTCGTTCGTGGAATGGATAATGTAATCCAACTGAAAGTTAAGTACGTCAGGGAGAGCGAGTTCGGAAAAGAGAGATAAAATTTTAAAATGAAAGATATTTGTAAAATAAAAGGTTCGTTCACCCAGCCGGAGAATTACTCGACAGTTTATCAGTACATTGCGCGCGGCTATATAATATCACAGTGTCCGATAAAAGTGCAGGTAAAAGCCAGCGGGAGAAAAAAATTAAATTGCCCGTAATTGCGCCCGATCATTTTCCATCGAGAGACAGCTATCCGTACTTTTCATTGGCCTTTCCCGGCTGCAGCGACGGGCCGCTTCTTCTCCAGCGGCCAGGACTCGCTCTTTGCACAGGTCTAAAAACCACTGCCGCTTCCGCGCTGCAGCAGCAGCAGCAGCAGCAGCCGACAATATAAGAGAAAGAGCCAAGGCCCGGGCAAAAAGGCATTTCGTGTGGCCGGCGCGCCGAATCAAGGTGAATGTATTTCCGATTGGGAGCAGGGAGCGCGCGAGCGCGTTCGGCTCTGATATTTTTGCCGCGAGCGCCGGTGGTGGAAAAACGATAAAATCGGAGCGGCGGCGGCAGAGAGCGAAGGAGAGTGTAGAGGAGAAAAAGGCAAGGAGGGCAGCGCACCGAACCGCTCGATTCGATTCGCCCGAGGAAGTCCGCGAGCCACGTGACGAATTATTGCGATAAATCAGTGCCCAAGCGAGCGAGCGAGCGAGCCGAGGGGCCAAGGATCGAGCGAGTCAGGTGCCCCCCCTCGTCGCCCGCTCCTTTACACGAGCTCCACACAAGGGGGTGTAAGTCCTCGGCCAGAATCTTATACGCCATTGAATTCAGCCGCTCTCTGGAGAAAAGAGAGAGGGAGAGAAGTCGATGAGAGGAGATCGCACGATTCGCCTTTATTCCTTCCGAGCGTTAAGAGGCCGATTGAAAAATCTCACTTTTTTTCATCCTCACCCTATACTCGCTTCTCCTGTACATTTATCCGTGGCAAAGGGAGGCCTCTCGGCAATACACATACGCTCACGGCAACAATTAACCATTATTACAACGGTAGCGCGCTCGGAAAATTACCCGGAGGGCTAACAGGCGCGATTAACGCGGCTGCGGCCGATTGAAAAGCGTTGATTTCTATTTTTGTACGCGCTCGCATTGTGCGGCCGTTAATCTGCCGGATAATCCGAGCGGCGAATCGAGCAATTCGCGGATCGCACAAAGCGCGCGGAACTCCACAAACGCGCTTTCGGAAATGAACGTGGCGTTACGAAAGGGGGCCGAGAGAGCGAGAGCAGCTCGTTCGTATATAGTCGCGGAGAGAAAAAAATACACGCGCGCAGGCAGGTACACAGAGGCGAGGGCGCGTTTACGGGAGCTTTTATCGTGCGATCGGGGGCAGTTTTAGCAGCAGTTACGCGTACGCGCGCCGCGGCATCCGGGATACGAGAGCCGTATATATGGATTTTATATAGAGGCGCGGCCGCACGCGAGCGTCTCGGCTGTATACATCCGCTCTCTCGGCTAGTCTAGCTCTCTCTCTCTCTCTCTCTAGCCGCAGAGCGCGGCCACCCCCGTGAGAGAGCGAGCACGTGCGTCCTATCGATTGCCGTATATATATATACACCCAGCCAGATGCACTCGGGTACATATACATGCACATATCGTCGGGGGCCGAGGGCCGTCGTAGAGGAGAGCGTGCAACAGCCTCGGAGAGAGTAGTACATAGTAGCGCAGTCACATGTTCGAGGCAGCAGCGCGCGTGGCACTGACTGCTCGGCTATAGAACTACTATAGCGAGCAGAGAGCGCGCTCCTTAGCTGTATACGCTTCTATAGAGGCCTGCCGCGCGTTAGCCCAAGAGCCCCACGGGCGCGCGCAAGCTCGTCAACGCCAGGCGAACATCTCTGGCCTCGCGCGCACTGCGCGCACGCTAGATACTATGGCTTTTGCTGTCACTGCTCTGCTACTTAGGCCTGCCTGGCGTGCCGGAGAAATTAGAGCAGAGAGAGAGGGAGAGGCGGAACTGTATTATTGCGCGACTCGGTCTATGATTTTCAAAGGCTCGAGTAGTCCCTTGTAGTGTGCGAGAGAGCTGCTGGCAGGGCTCTATTCTGCCGCGATTTATCGGCGATGATGATGCCGTCATTTCTCACGGGATATTTAGTGTATACACGAGCCACGTGCGCGAATTTCGAGCCTTTTGTGAGAGCCAGAGCTACTACGAGTTGCGGGGGTATTACACACACGTATATAGCCGAGAGAGTCGGTTCCGCTCGACTGAATTATCGGCCTTCACGTACATACGTATACGCTCTGGATGGGATGTAATTCGGTAGTTTGAATAGCCGTGGAAAAGAAATAGCGCCCTGTAAGTGCATTAAGGGTCTCTCTATTCGTTTGGGCAATCTGATTTGTGAAATAGACGAGGCTGGAAAATTCAGCCGGCGCGTGTTTATATATAACGAGCGAGCGAGCGCTGGAAGACTGATATTCTAACCTAATTATATTAATCTCTCGGCGAGCACGTGCCTTTACCGACAATTACATTACCAGTAGGGCCTTTTGTTAGAAACGGAGAATCCTCGGTGTACACAAGCCAGAGGAATATTATTTCCCCCTCCTCTCTCTCTAGGCTCTCATAAAGAGTAATACGCGGGGTAAAGGCTGTAATTGTAATAAATTCGCAGGGCGAGTGCTTTGTTGTTAAAATGGATATTTCACAAATTTTAAAATCCAACAAAATTCATGTAAATCCGATTTGCACCTATATAGAGCGGAATATTCCCTCTGTCATCGCGGCGAGAGCAGTCGAGAAAAAAGAATGCACTCAGTTTAGTCGAAAGGTATTTCGGGCGATTTCGCTTGAGCTCGTCGCAATTTTCATCGGGACGCGCGCGTCGCCCTTTAAAAGAATCACCGGCATTATTCTTCATTTGGTCGAGTTTTAAAATTGATCGTCGGAGCTCTAGCTGTTCCCGGCGTAGGTCGCGTCGCAGCGCGCGCGCCACGGATTATCATATTCAAGCCGAGCTAGAGTGAGAGAGATTTGAGGGCGCGGGAAATTCGCCACCGCCGCTAACACAAATGCGTTCTCTCGTCGGTCGCCAGCGCGCGAGTGCGCCAGGGCGCGCTCTTGCGCATCATCTCCGTAATGCGGAGAATTACTCAGACTTAGCGGGCAATTCAATCAAGTGCAGGCTCTCCCTAGTTGAATTTTCTGATTCAATTCGCTAAAGCGTTAATTCAATTAGCTCGGCCTCCCCCCGCTGGAGCTAGCCCGAGGAGGAGGAGGAGGAGCGACGGCGGCGGCGGCGGCAGCCCCGGGATTATTAGGTGGCGAGTTCGCCTCCTCCCGAATCGCGTGATTAAATCTCGCGTCTGATGAATCGCGTGGATGCGCAAAGGGGCCCGGTAATTTCCAAGATTTTCGCCTCCCGCGGGACTAGTACCCCCAAGTCGTTCGCAAACATGAGCAAGAGATTCGACGGCGACGAGGAATCGAAGAAGTTGCGCTCACGCTTGAGAAAGAGAGAGAGAGTATAGAGTTTACGAACTGAATTCGCCAGAATTTACCTTTACCTTGAACAAGCGCATTGAAAAACAAACGTCCAAGAAGACGACGACGACGACGCGGACTTATGCTGCTGTCGCTGATACTCGGACGGAGAAGTTCGCTGTTTCTTGCTTCGTGCCAGAAAGCGAGGATATGTCCTATGGATTTCGTTTTATTTTGATGAACGTCGTCGCCGCTCGGGATATTTTGAAATTTCTTTGCGCATTTCGGGCTATAAGTTTTAAGAAAGTTTATGAAAGAGGTTTTTCGACTTTTTCTTCGGCGACTGTTTGTTTCAAGTAAATATAAATTCAAGAGCATGCGCGCACTCTATAAATCGGATTTTGTCGCGCGCGCGCGGGCCAGTGCAAAGGTCCGAAAATTTACTGCATTGTAAACCGATATTTTCAAAGGAATGTTTTTCTCAAATCTTTTACTAGTTTATTCCAGTTGAAATAAAGCTTTTTTTAATTTATCATGATTTTGAATGGCCTGATTATTTTATCGGTCCATTCTTGCGATTGTCGTTGATTTATTTAATAATTTCAATCCAAAAATAGAAGATAATTAAATGTTAATTTAAATGTAAAAATGCTTTTAAAATAGATTGATCGAAATTAATACGAAATATTCGAAATAATTTCAGAGTTATAGTCAATGTTTTTGTGAATCCATAATTAATACTGCGATTGACTCTTAATTAATATTTCATAATTATAATTAACGGAATTATTGCTTTTTAGTATATAAGCACTGATTTCAATACTATAATAATCACTTACAGACTGATAAAATGAGTTTATTCTTGAAAGAACTAAATAATAAATTACTGTTATCGTCAATTGACTTTACAAACAATTTAAAAATCATCGTCACCATAAACGAAATTTCTTCCATTACAATTGAATGACTTCAAGTCCGCGATGAAAATACATTAATATTTCAGCTCGAGGAAAAATAAAAGCCGATCCCGAGCGGAAAAAGCGAATCCATCAGCAGATTATCTAGCGCATTAGAGAGCGAGGGCTCCTCGTTCTCATAATGAAGATAATAGAGTCGCATCGATCGCAGGCATTCAAGTAGGTTAAAAGTCGCATAATAACCAGCCGCCAGCAGCAGCAGCAGCAGCAGGGGGCTGCCTCTCGAGCGATCGGCCATATCGAGTGTGTACAAAACGTTCGTGGAATATTCGTGACTATTTGCCAATATACAGTCCCTTTTCCCCTTTGTCTCCCTCGGCTGGCACTCGCAAAAGAATAAGGGACGATAGGGAAAAGAGGAAGAGGAGGCAGAGGGACGAGCATATCGCATGCATTATTAATTACGAGGCGAGACGAGGTCAGTACCCATCGGCCCATCTCTCTCTCTCTCTCTCTCTCTCTCTTGCTCGCTTGTGCATATATATGTTTAATGCATGTGCAGGCCGTGGAGGAGATAGCAGTCTAGGCGGTAAGCGTGCGCTGGGAGCGATTCACGCTGCCGGCGGTGCTGCTGCTGCTGCTGCTGTTGGTGCACGCCGGGAACGGACTATCCGTTATTACGGCGATAAGACGCGCACGAGCGCCGCCCTAAACAACAAATAGCTGCTACTACCACCCCCGATGCGTCGTAATGTTCGCCGCAGCTCCTACGTGCTGCGAGCGGTTGCAGGGCTTTTCCCCAGAAAATGCAGCTCGCATTTTCGCCCTCCGCGCGGCTCTCGCGCGCGCGCGTATTTAGGAGCAATAGCAAAGCGCCGCTTTTGCTGCCGCGGCCAGGATATTATCGTAGACCGCCAAGGCGTTTCAAAGTCGAGGCCGAGCGCCCGCTCAACTACCGCGACTCGTAGATAAGACGATGGAGGCGCGAGCTGCGGCTCTCTCTCTCACTCTCTCTCCTCCGAGATACGGGACGTATGGAAATAAGGAAATGAAATGGCGCGCGCAGAGCGGAGGTTGGCTTGTCGCTCTACTCTCTTTCCCTCGCTCTCTCCCGCGCGCGCACTCGAGATTTTCCAAAATAAACGAGATACGGCTGCCGCCACCAAGAGAGAGAGAAGAGAGAGAGAGCCTTATAGCTGTGTCATCCCCTATTTTTCCTAAGCGGATTTACTCGCTACCAAAGAGAGCTGCTGTGTGCACGCGCACGCGAAGAGCGAGCTTTTTAGCTTATACAACCCCCACCCCTACTCCCTTCTCCGTACCGTACCACGCTTTACTGAATCTCGATGAAATTACGGGCTATGCAAACAGGCCTCGTTCTTTTTACTCTAACCCAGAATCCCCTAAAATCAATGTTTTCCCCGAAGATCGACGTCATGCCCGTGCCAAGGCGCACTCCTGTCTGCGTGAAAACACGGCTATTACGACACGCTGATACTGATAGATTGCGAGATATCGATAAAGTATTACACGTACGTGCTCTTTATATTCGAGAGCCCCTGTACAGCAAGGAGCATTTAGATTTTTATGCCGATAAGCCGCCAACTCATAATCATTCCGGCCCCGTATCTCAGCATTACGACATCATTAAACTTTTTCAAAACTCAGCGGCGAGATACCACAAGAGACAGAGAGCGGCTATAGAAGAAGAAAGAACAACGGCTAAAACAATAAAACGCGAGCTGAAAAGAGAGACAAAAGGAAATGTTGTTTTCCCCGGCGTGCGTCCTGGGTGGCCCTGAAGCTCCGGAAGAAAAGAGAGGAGCAACAGCCGAGCGATACAGCCGAGCACCAGGCGTAAGGAAGATTTACTCTCCCGCGAGCTGAGCGCGCACGTGATCACGCCGAATGACTCGATGGAAATCGTCCCCTGTGCCATCACACACCCGCTTCTCCCTATACACTACCTCTGCGGTCACTATATATACACCCGACGCTAGCCTCGCACGGAAGAGCGCGAGTCAAGAATCGAGAGAGGTATATTCGCGGTAAAGCCCCAATAGCCAGGGTAGTGTATCAAGCCATTGTACTTTCGCCGCGATTTCGCCGGCTCCGTACTTTTCGCGCGCTAATCCACGCCGGCCGCGATATTCCGCTCACGTGCGAGCGCGCGCAAGCAAGCAAGCAAGCACGAGAGTTATCCCCAGCGACTCCTTTGCTAGCTCCACACACACACACACGTGCTGCGGCCCTGCGCACGCTAAATCGTCGCCCCGAGGGCAGCACGTATCGACGAACACGTAGACGCGTAAATAGAGATGGCCGCGACGTACACTTTGCCGAGATCCTTTCTTATCGGGCTACGCAGCTGAAAACCGGCGCGTGGGCGGCCGGTGCGCGCCGGGGATATTGTCACTGCGGAAACGGACGAGCGCTGTGTATTTGCGCGATTTTCGAGGGACGAAAACGTATGGCGAGCCGACTGTTTGTTTTGGAACGGTGTAGAGCGCGATGTCGCTCGTTAGATTCAGGGCTGACTGCCGTGTGGCACGTGTACTCGTTAAAAAACGGCGCGGGGCTGGGCGACGCTTTTTTTTACGGCCAAGAGGCCCTTTTGTTTGTTGGAGCCGGATGAATTGTTCTTTATTTGGATTAGGATGATTTTGAAGAATGGAATCCGAAATTATTAGTCGGAGGGATTTCGAGCTGACGAACGCGATCGTATTCTTTATTACATGATGCTTGCTGTGAGGCTTTACGTAGGCGATGAATTTTTAGTTTTTTAAATTTAAATTTGCTAACTTGTCTAATTTTATTTTTTCTTTTTTGTTACAGGTGAGTGATAGAGATTCTGTATAGCAATTTCGGAAGCTTCGTTAACTAGTAAGAGTAAGTTTAAAAATAAAATTAATACTTTACTGGAGTGTTCAATCAATTTATTGAGAATTTAAGCTGTAAATTCCTACATGGTACTCCATTAGTACATTTACAGGTTGAAAATTTATATTAATAGACAAATCAGATAATCAAATTAAGATTGACATTAATTAAAAGGTATTGTTCATGAATGAAATTGATGCGGAGCTGTCCGGTTATTTACCAGCACTGAGGTTATATGCGGTTTAAAATTATAATAAATCCAATGAAGGTTCGATGAAGCATTTGCATAATCATGAATAGAGACTAGATAATGTAATATACGATCAATATACATTCAATCATCTGAAACTATTAGTAAGCAATGGATTTTATTAAAACAATAACCGTCAATCATTAAATCATATTTCCGGCACTAATACAAATTTGAATCTAGATCAATTACATCATCTGTATGGATATAATTAGATTATCTTACAAATTTTCAGAAAGATACAATATCCTTCAAATATTTTATTAGATTTCACTTTAATTTTAAATTATTTAATTACTTGTGACTATCAGCTAATGGTTTAGTTTGAATTCAACATTTTATTATTACTGAGAAATAATTTTGATTGATTCAATTACATTTTGTTCTATTGAATATGAATAATAAAATATTCTGTAAATTTGACAAGGTAGCTTTTATTGTAATATAGAGATACTGTGGAAACAGATATTTGATTGAAAGAGCAAATTCTTTGTTAAAACAAATATAAACGCTATTTTAATAAAAATTATTATTTTGCAATAAGAATTCATTTTATTCAACGCAAACATCACAGTAAATTATTTTACGCTCTTTAATGATGTTGTATAAACGGATCTTTACAAGATCTGTTTGTTTACTATTTTCGAGATTATAAATTTTAATCCTTACCAACCATACCATTTTTTTTAAAGGATTTATTTATCCAAAACACTATATATTATAAAAATTTAAAAATATGTTTCTATATTTGTATAATTTAAAAAAGTCTTTGAATTATAAAATATCAAGAAACATTAGAAATAAAATGAAATAAAGCAAGTAAAATACAGAACTCCATATTTAAAAAGAAACAGAAAATATTCTTTTAAATCGTTCGAATTTAAAATTATTGTCTGAATTAATAAAATATTCTGTCGACTCAACCGACCTAAGCGATGTTCAGAGTTGAATACATTTTTTCTCAATCCACCACTCATTTAACTAGCGCACTTATCAACGAAAGCAATCCGAGGATCTCGCGCGGATTTTCATGAAGCGTCGAAATATCTTTGGGCAATTTTAATCAATACTCGCTCAGAAATTGAATTCCCCGCTGGGCTTCCCAGCCCGAGCGAGACTGCATTTTAAGAAGCAATTGCGAGAATGAACTCCATCGCAATGAAGTATTAAGAGCCTATCTAAAAACTTTTGACTTTGACCATAACGTATAGTCTTGGGAGAAGGTGAGACAGGGTGCTAGGAGCGTCTGCGATGCGAATGTAATTATAAGACTGAAAGTTTCACTCGCGCGAGCGCGAGTATGAGAGGAGCTAGTGGGGGAGAGCTCGGGGGGAGAGAAAGACGAAGCCCCGTTCTCTCCATGAAAATTTCATCCCACTTAACGGGCCCCGGGAAAGCTCGCGCGCGCGCGCCGCTGGCGTCGCCGCCGCCATGCAAATTTCGCGGCGAACTTTGTTTTTGGATGTCAGCCGCTAATGCGCCTTCTAATTATGTGCGTTTTCCAAGCGACACTCCGCCCGCTCTATACATGCACTCAGCTCGGCGGTGGCGGCAGCGCGTTTGTTTTCCCTGGCCCGATGGGCCAATGCGGTGCGGGAAGCTGCTACCACAGCGCGCGTGCATTTAACCGTAGTCGCGCTTGCGTGGGCGCTTTCTCGCTAACGAAATATTGTCTTGTTTATAGTATATACAGCTGGAAAATGCAGGCGCAAAAGGCTCCGCAGCCGCGGAAATCGCTTGTTAAAGCGGAAAATCGCATAATAGCGTAGACCCACGTACGAGGAAAAAGGCTCCCTCTCTCTCTGCCTCTCTGTACTCGTATCGTCGGCATAATTCGCTCTACACGGTCTCGCTCTCGAAAACATTAATCCAGCGCGTCGAAAATCCAGAGGCGAATTTCACTTGCAAAATTCGCGGGGGCTTCGGCAAACAAACGAGCTAAAATCCCGCTCGCTGGACAAGTTCACTTTATAAATATGGCGCGGGCCGCGGTCCTTTCTCGCTCCTGTCTGCGTGCACGTATATATATATTCGTGTGTGCAAACTTGGCCGATACGCTCATCAGCATGACAATTAGCGTCATCTGGCGCGGCTGCTGCTCTACCCTCTTGTGCATCGAGATATGCCAAGGCGGCCGCTTGCTTCGCTGCACATAGCCTCTTGTACATTGAAAGCGGGAAGAAGCTTTGGACCAGCCGTGGGGGGGAGAGTTCGGATCGTGGAATTTAGTGGCTGAGAGGGTGAGTTCGGATCGTGGAATATAGTGGAATACGGCCGCGCACAGTCGTGGATATCCGGCTGCGCGACTCGTGCATACTCTGCTCTCTCTGCCTTTGCAGAAACTAGGCTACAGGCCTTCGTTCTCATTCGCTCGCCCTCCGGAGCAAGGGGGATAGTAGGCGAGAAATCGCTGATCCCGCCGAAACGAGACTATATTCCAGCTGACGTCGTTGCAAGCAGTGCTAAGCGACTGTACTCAACACTGCTGTACATACACTCTCCCCCAGCGACGACGAGAATAGAGGCTCTCTCTCTCTCTCTATAGATAAGCGGGGGTTCTTTTGCCGGTCTATACCGCCTGTCGCTGGCAACGAGAGAAGGGCGCGGCGGACAATGAGCGACTTTCATCTACATTTTAAATGAAAGCCACCCCCGCCTGCCCTCGCAAATTGCAAATCATAAACAAATGCTTCGCGGCAGAGTTGTTCTTCCGGCGTGCTGCGCCCTCTCTCGTGTGCATATCGGCCGAATTTTTTCGCGGTCGAGTTATTTAAACGAAAAACGCCAGTGCACGCGTATTAAGTCTTAGAGAGAGAGTTGGGTGCATAGTCCAGTGTGACAAAGCACACTCGCAGCGCGCGAATACTCGGGCATCGAATTCAGCGCACAGGCCCGACTCTTTTTCGCGCGGCGGGGTGCGTGCAGTCTAGCCGGGCCGGGTTTTTCGTCGGGATATAATTTAATTAAACGATCGTCACGCGCGACGAAATTATTTGCGACGGAAAAAAGGGGACGCGCTCGTCGCCCGGCACAAATCCGACGAGCGCGCGCTGAAAGCTTTGTTAAAGAGAAAATTCCGTTTTGTTCCGGTCTTCCGCGAATCCGATGTTTTTAATCCCCCCGCCACGACGACGCCAAAAAGGCAGGATAAAAAAAATTCCGAACGTTAAATTCTGTATATGTCGGCCGGCATCGCTTATTCTAGCGCCTATATTTGTCGGCGGAATTCCTTCTTGATTATTGAAAAAATACGCGGCGATGCATAGTTTAACAATGCTCTCAAGTTCCTCTATGCGCAGCTAGTTTTTTGTTTCACGCAAAAAAATGCGGGACCGCGAAAATTCTTGCGTCTGTCACTCCTCGACAGGCTGATATTTTGTTTAGCGCCGGCTAAAGGCAAACAGAATAAAACGCGGTCATCAGTTACGATTAAACAAGCGCGCGCCGCTACGGCCGCTGCCAAGATAATGCATCAAAAAGCTGAAACGCGTATATTTCAGCGCGTGCACGGATCGATGCATATTCCATAAGCCGGCGCGCGTCCGCGGCCGCGCGCGCGTGCGGCAACATTATCAAACTGAAAACTACCTTTTATTTTGCGCGCCCCGGAAATGGAATAAAAATTGGCGGTATTTTCGAAAGAAAATAAGCTAGAGGCTGCTTTTGCACAGCTCTCTCTCTCTCTCTCGCCTCTGCTCCATACACACCGCATCCGGACGAGTGGCAGTAGAGGGGGGGTCGAGTTGGAAATCAGCCGAGGGTCGAATCGTATATACGTATGCATAGAAAAGTTAGAGAGAGAGAGAGAGCGCGAGCGAACTGGCATACTCGCGTGTCGATTTCGAGCGGCCGGCTGGATTTTCGTCGATCCCCGCTTGGGCGCGGGCGGGCCGGCCAATGCATACATTGCATTAAAATTCAGGAAAGCCGACGCACACGCGAATCGATCTCGTATCGAGATTACGGCTCTGCCGCAGCGCGCTATATAATACAGGCTGAGCGCGAGCGAGCGGCCGGCCTACGCCGCTCGTTCCCACTTCCGCTCTTCGGGCCCGATGTTCTTTTTGACGGGCGACCTGCCGCCAGCACACACACGTTTTGCACCCCCACGCTCTCTCTCTGTTGTTGGCATAAATGGACTTCGTGTCGCGCCCAGAGCGGCCAAGCCACCCCCGCCACACACACCGGTATTCGCGTGCCAGCCGCTATTACGAGCCGCGAGAGCGAGATATATGCGGACGTATATACCGAAAATCTAAAACACGAACCGCCGACCTCCATCAGTCCTTCGCGGGCGAGCGCCACCCCCGCGGACGACGCGCACCGCACGCTCCATTTCGTTTTCGCCGCCCCGCTGCTTGTTCGCTCTTGTTGCTTCTTTTTTTTTCGACTTTTGCCTTTTCCAATTACCCTCGTTAATTATTGTTCGCTGCTGTTTCGGGGACGGGAATGTCACTCTTACGCGCGGCGCGCTGAATATTAATGAACAGCATCAGCTCTTTGCCAGAAGTTTTTCGATACGTGCAGGTAATGCGCTAAAAATGACCGTATAAATTATTCATTATATCTAATTTTTAGATAACCATGGCGAATTCTATTTACTTCACCCCTTAACGGTGGAGGGACAGCGAAAAATTATTCCTTGTTAATGAAAATTCTTGCTTTACGATTGCATATCGGATATTCTTTGGCGCTGTACACTGAATATTAATGAGACGTAATAATCCTTGAATAATGCCTCAATGCTGCAAAATGAAAACGCTACATTACTAACATTAATGTACCTCAGTGAAAGATATATGCGCCTATTATTCAGGAAAGTTTCAACAACCTAAATAATAGCAAGGAATAATCGAATTGTATGTATTTCAATTTTAAAATAATACGCGCCTGCATGCGAAAAATTAATTTATGGCCTCGAGAAGGACAGCTGTTATTTCTTACGTTGTCTCGGCCCTCGAGTACTGACCCATAAATCAAATGGCAATCACAACTCATCAATACTCCGGCATATAAATGCCGGTTTTTTTATACGGTTTGGCCCCCTGTTTCCCTTCAATTTCATGGTATGACTGCCTATCGCGTGCCAATCAATGGTTAGCTGCCCTCCGGCGAGAGCTTTGCAATTGCTTTAAAAAAAAAAAAATAGAAACGAACACAAATCCGGCACTGCTGCTACTGCTGTTTCTGCGCCGGATACTGACGCCAAACGGAGCTCCTTTTTTACTCGTCTTCTCTTCTTTAATAAGACGAGCAAACGCAACTCGCTGCTTCAACGCAATCGGTATGGCAAAAAAAAAAAAAAAAAAAATGGAAGGTAGGGCAAATCGTACGCCAAAGGAAAAATGTCAGCACTTTTAACAGAACGAACAAACTTTGATAAACTTATGAAATTAATTAAACTGCTAATTTATCGAATTAGCGAGATTTAATTAAAAATTTTCCGCTGCCCCTTTCTAAGATTAAATGCCACCCATTTCGCGAAAGTCGAGTCTCTAAGACGAAGTGATTTCTCCGGCAATAAAAATCATGTTCTCCGTCGCTTGACCAGCTTAGTTTACCAGCTCTTCAGCGTAGTGTCTTTTTAAATCATATTGGACCGTTTGAGAAATTATTTACTGCTTCTTTGATCCAACTTATGAGTTTAATTAAAAGAGCCTCGGCTTACAGCGAACTTTGAGAAATATTACAAGCTTTTAAGTAAAATTTGCATTAGCGAAGAACAACAAGTAAAGTGCAGCGGGTTAACAAGTTATAGGTAAATACAATAACCGGTTCTATCAATTAACCAGGCATGCGAAAGTTAAATTACGGCAAGCTTGTTTAAATAAAACCGAGAGCTCTCGAATTTTCATCTTATCTTTTAATCATCCATTTTGCTGATGCTAAATAATTATTTTCCTAACGGCGCCCGTCGTTCGGTCTAGTTCTCCGCGCGTAACGAGACGAAGGGGCCGGGATGAGGGGGGAGCCGACTAAAAGTTTTCTTAGGTCCGTTGTAACGTCATCAGCAGCGCCGCCTTTGACTCTCTATGTGTATATAAGGGAAAGAGCGAGGGCGACGTCGGCTCCGGCTGTATAAAGATCGCAACAGAACCGGTTTATCTTGAACGTGAAAATCGGCGATCGAAGGCTTTGAGGGGAGCGAGAGAGAGAGAGCGAGCGAGCGTTGCCGGAAAATCGGATGAACCGACCGAAGTGAGATCAGAAGGAGCTTAAACTTTGCTCTCGCTTTTGCTCCTCCTCTCTCTCTCTCTCTCTCTCTCTCTCTTTCTCCGGGGGCGCCACCCCCAAAAGGTTGAGGCAGCAGCAGCATCGCGGCGCATCGCAGGAAGTGCAGAAAGCCAAGCAGAAAGAGAGAAACGGCCAAACTTACGAGGCGCTCGCGCGAGCTCCCGCGTCGGGGCAAGCGCGCGCGCGTCTCGAGAAAACGCGCGCGCCGGCCGAGAGCGGGACGAGGGGGGTGAGAGCGAGATAGGCAGATCCGTCGGTGGATTTGCATTTTGATAAGAAATCTCTCGGAAAGTTCCTCCCACGAAGATAGGAAATCTCTTTACGTCTCCGCTCTCCCACTCCCGCCCCGTCGCCGTCGACGAGGAAAGTCGAGAGCCGGTTGCGCGTGCACCCCCCCCCCTCTCGATCCTCCTGTTTTATTCTTACCTCATTACGCCGGATTAGCTTCTTCGACCCGCCGCACTTACCAAGGCGCAAAGTTGTTCCTCCTGCCCCCGCTGGGTAAGAAAGAAAAAAATGTCAATTAAGCAGCGTGCGCGAAGCCAAGACGAAACTAAAACGCTGGGGCGGAGGGAGCAGTAGTCCCTACGTGCCCTGCGCCAGGGACTTTAGGGCGAGGCGCATTGAACGCAAAAAAGTTTTGCGCGCTCGGTCTGGCGGAGAAAAAAAAAGGAGGCGAAATCGAGAGAGAAAGAGAGAGACGAAAGAGGATAGAGGAGCGGAAAACTTTCAGGAACATGTCAATTAAAGTGAGAAAAAGAGACAAGCAAGGGGTGACTCGAGCCGCTCGCGCTTCCTCCGCGTGATCCTCTATTTTTCTCGCTTATTTTTTCCGAAAGGAAAACTTACTCGCTCTCCTCCCGCGTGGAGCAAGATGCATTCCTTCTCCAAGTCTCATAAATTCACTTTTCGCTTATTCTCTCCTTTCTCTTCATCCTCCTTGGGCTCTCTCTCTCTTTGCTTTCTCCGGCTCTTTCAGTTGTATACACGCGTTTACAAGGCTAATACAAGCCTGGAAGGATTAGTGGGGGAGAAAAAGTCCAGGGTAAACAGCCTCTTAATGGAAAAAATCTATAAATTATTTATTAGTCTGGGAGATTCCTCCTCGTGCGACGACGCTCAACATTCTTTTGTACATTATAATTAATCACCCGCGCTCTCTCTCTCTCTCACTCTTTCTCGCAAGGTCCTAGCGAGAATCAATCTCTTTCCTCCAGTCCGCTTCCGTGCGCTTTTTGCCGTTCACTTTCTCCCTCAGGCCGTCGATAAAAATATCAGAAGAAGTTTTCGCTGCGGCAAAGGGTCGATCGACAATAAGTTTGCTCTATATATCCGCAAGCTCTATTGCCGGCGCTCCCCGGTCTCGAATCTTTCAACCATTCAAGCGTCTTTCTCTCTCTCTCTTTTTCCACCCTTCCTAAGAGGAAAAAAAGTAGGCTGCCGGAGAGTTTTTCGGCTGAAATATCCAGTGACGTGCGCGACGATTCATCTCCAGCTGCGGAAAGTTTCAGGGGCCGGATTATCGCAATTAAACTTTTGCCACGGACGTCAATTGACAGGCTCGAAATCGAGCTTTCTGAGCGTCGCGCGTTTTCACGCACAGAGAGAGAGAGATCCGTAGAGCGAGCGAGAGCGCGGGGGTGGGGGAGCCACGGAATTATGTGCGCTGGGCAATTTCGGCGAGGACTGTACCCGCCGGCCGCAGACAGGCGCGTTAATTACTTCGATCGCGGTCGGTTCGATCGACGTTTGCGCGCGCGCTCTCCGAGGCTAAAGGGTACACCGCGGAGCCGCTCGAGGCCAGAGAGAGAGAGGAGAGCTTTGGAATTTCGAGCTTGCGCGCGCAAGCCGGCCGCGTTATGTTGTTATTCGATTTGCGACACGTACACGTATAGACGAGCCCCATCCGCGGTCACGGCGCGCGAGCAGCTGGATCGTTTGTCATCTTCAGCGCGCCGGGGACGAGTTTGCCGATGACAGCTCGACGAACACGCCCGATTTCGTCTATAGCGCCAACTCGCCCCTATAGCTTTCCCTCCTCTCCTTTCTTTCCGGGCAAAGCTCGTCGCCCGTCTACCTTCTCTTTCTCTATTTACTCTTCCTCGCTCTATTTAAGGAACTTTTTCCTCGTATATCATTTTTTCTGACTGCGTTCTGTACCTTATTTTTCCGCGGCTTTAATGATTAGGCTTTGTAATGCAGCGATAATGCGCTCTCTTCATACCGTTGTGCCTGATAATTAAAGCGTTAAAGTTGGCCCTTATAGAAAACTAACGAGTTAACGCACTGTAAATTATCTTTTGTATTCCGTGACCACGCGCCAGTGCGGCACTTGTACGGCCGCGCTGAAAATTCGGGATTTACTGGTGCGAAAATATAATAAATTCCGCGAAGAAGCGCTGAAAAATTTAATTGATTTTTCGGTTGTTATCCGTTTTATGAATTACGCCACGCGTCACCGTTTTTAACGAATTTATTCGATTTCGGTACTTTCATTTTTCATCATTAAAACTGCCAGACGAATTTAAGGAGCGTGAATCGCGAAACGCTTTTATTTCAAGATAATTATGATTTAATCGATCTGAAAATCTAGTTTTCACCACTTTCTAATCTCTACAAAATTTCCAACATTAAAAATTTTCCACGAGTCACTATGAATCGCGATCGCTAACCAGTCAGCGATTTCGCTATTTTACAAACTAGCCTCACGGAAATGGGAAAAAAAAAAACCGCCGACTCACGAAAATAGGGGGAGCTTCACTTTACGTCCGAGTAACTTAGAAAAAACAGTCGGCATTAATCGGGCCGCAGGGGCAGCCGCTGCTCTGTGTGCCCAGCGCTTTGAAAAAACACGGCACCAGCTCTCTAGGAAGCACTCGACACACAAGCGTTCCATTTCGCTGGAAGCCTGCATTATCAACGCGGTGGGCGCTCACGCGCGAGATGCGCAATCAATGGACACGATACACAGATATACAGGCACTCCCGAACGAGAAAAAAAGGGGCGAGAAAAAAAAGCGACAGTGAATATTCCGGTGTGTTTTTCAGACCGGTATCCGCGGGTTTGTATGCACTCGAAACAAGGCTTTTTGGAGCGAGGTAGGTTGAAGTAGGCGCGGAGTGTCCCTTTAGAGGAGAGGCTATACACGCGCGATTTCTCGCTGAGGGAGAGAGAGAGAAAAATATTAAAGGACGAGGTGCTGAGAACGAGGTGATGAGCGATGCGTGTTTACAAGCGGCTGGTGCCAAATATCGCACTCCATTGTAGTAGGCGGGCGTGTGCGTTCTTTTTGGAGAGGTCACTCAGCGCTGGCGTTAGCTAGCGTTTAGTGGCAATCTCCGGATACTTAACGGACGTTAGCTGTGACAAAGGAGCCGCGAGCTTTCGCGGGATTTATGCGAGAGCGAATCTCGTCGCCGGTGGTTCTTGGGGGGAAAAAATCGTTGCCAATTCGTCGGCTGCCATGAGCCGGGGTCCCCCATCGAAATCATTATTCCCTTCGTAATTTCGCGCGATATTTCATCGTCTTTTGGAAAAAAGTCGCGTGCTTTATGGCCCTGCAGTTGGCTTTAAATAAAAATTATCACGTTTCCAGCGCGGACGTGCAAGCTTTAAAAAGCATGTAAAAACACGTAACCTTAAATCTCTCCGACTACTCGCTCCTGTCGGATGAGAGAAAATCCTGCTCTGCTCGCGCCGTTGAAAAGTTTTATGATTTAAATTTTCGCTTCCTAAATTAGTTGCCGAAAAAAGAGCTAAAGTTGAAAATTTTCCCCGGGAAATATGTAGAGCATCGACGTATAAACTGCTCGGGAACGACCATTTCCAACTTGCGGGAGCTCTCGGCGTTATGTGGATCCGCAAAAAAACAGCGGCCAAATTGCCAGTACTTCAAAATAAGAAGATTATTTCGGTTAAAACAAATTGTATCCTTTGGAGAAAGAAAAAGCTCGCGCAAGCTCTGCGGCTAATACATATAATTCCTCTCGAAAGCTCGGCCGGCGTGAGCTTCAGCTATCTCTTTAATTCCGTAATTTTTAATCGCAAGTGCCTTTTTGTACGGCGAATATAATGGAAAGATTCTTCTTTTTTTACATTCATCTCTCGCTACATAAAGCCAGAGAGCGAGCGAGACAGCTATCGTGAGAGAAAGAGATGGATTCTTGGCAGCGAGAAGTTTTTTTGCGCGCTCCTTCCTCTCTCTCGCTCAGTCTCGCTCGCACGGAGAGGTGGGTGTCTTTTGGAACGAGGGTGAGAGAGCGAGGCCGCGTAATGCCCCTCAGCTATATGCGCGCGAATTGTCATCTCCGCTAGCGAGACTGCGCGCGCTCGCCCTTAAATTGGCAAATATTGAAACAAAGCCCGTTAGCCGCTCTGCTCTCTACTCCTCCTCCACCTCCTCCTCTTTCGTCCCCCGCACGCTCTTTTGCCCGGGGTAGCTGCCGGCGCTGCTGCAGAGCGGGGGAGGGAGGGAGTCGCGCGGCCAACTTTGGCAGATTCGTGAGAAACGTTATATTTGTGGATTTTCGTATGATTTATCCGGGCGAGGAGGTCTCTTTGCTCAGCGAGCATTCATCGCCGTAAATATATGAGCCGGGCAGGCGCCGCCGCCGCCACCGCCGCCTAGCGCACTGCTTTTCTCTCTTTCTCTCTCTCTCTGCTCCTCCCTACGCCAGTGGCGTGTTTGTGCTCTCCTCTCTCGCTCGTTTTGCGAGAGCGCATCGTTCGTTACGCTGAAAAATGACATATCTCAGCGGAGTCTTGTGCTTGGCCGCGCCGCACTCTCCGTCTTTCTCGCCCTTAAAGAAAAAGAATGATAAAACAATGCGACCCCAACTCGCGCTCATCCAAGCGTGTATGTGTACGTAACCAAGAGAGCGCGAGGGAAAATTCAAGCAAAAGAGAGAGAGAGAGAGAGAGCACAGTGCCCTGCACTTTATCTGGTTCAGCCTTTAACCCTCGACTCTCCCAACGACACTCGCTCTCTGCTGTCCCGGCGTCGATGAAAGGACGCCTTTCCCCCTTTTCTCGACCCCCCCAGCTTTATCTTCCGACACTCGCTGCATAGCCAAGCGCGCGAGCCTATCTATTAGATCTGCGAAATTAAACATTCGCAAACGAGCTCGCCGCTCTTCCACCGCTGCTCTTCGCCTTTACGCCCCCGCGTGCCCCTCTCTCTTTTTCTTCATTGTACTCTCGCCTCCCCGCCAGCTACACTCTACTCATCGCGCTCTCTTCTGCACTGCACTCTCAGCTATATACGCTGCTGCTGCTGCTGCTTCTCTCCATCTTTCCCTTATACAACCTCCTTCGCTCGCGTTCACGTCTTCGGCTCTCTTTCTCACTCAAACTCCGAGAGCGCGCAATGTCTAATGCACCTAACGAACAAAGTTGTCATCAATTTTTCAAGCAGCCATTGTTCTAGCCCACTCTCTCTCTCTCTCCCATCCCCTCTTCGTCTTTGGATCTGGAGCGCGTTCGTTAACGATCTCGAGGTCTTAACCTGTCTCTCTCTCTCTCTCGCTCGTTCTCCAGCTCTCCTTTGTGCGCGAGCTGCACGCGAGCTTCATCGCAAGCTCGATAATTTTCGCCTCTACGCGCCGTGTCCGCTCTCTACTCCTTCGACGTTTACTTTCTGAATTTCCGGGAAAATTCCGCGACTGTCGATATATACTCGAAAAAGGGGGATGCTTTATGAATGAAGTGTCGGGCCGGACGACAGTTGCAGCAGGAGAGAGCATTGAGCAAGTCAGCGGTGCGTTAAGAATTCAGAAATCGCCCGGCACTTTCCCGCGCGCGCCCGAGCTTTTTCTCTTGTCCCCGCGCCCGCCCCGCACTGTACTCCAACTCTGCGGTCCGCCCGCGCACAAAGAAATCAATAAATCTCCACCCTTTCAGCCGCGAAAATTCAGAATGCCTTTCGAGCCCAATCTATATATACGCGTGTCTCTATATATCTATACGGAAGCCGCAAGCGCTCGATTCGCGCGCTCACGATCGATACACCTGCAGTTTCTCTTCCCCGATATACACACAGCGTGGAGTAAACGAGGTATTTATATACTTTTTTTGCCGCGCCGCCTTTGCAGCTGCTAATGGAGGAACAGCGTTCGATTTTCCGCGGGCGCCGGCGCGCCTCTTAAATATTCAATCTGCAGGCGCGTGCTCCTCTCTCTCTCTCTCTTTCCCGCGCCTCTTGCTACTTTTCCACTTTTCCCCTTTGCAGCGAACCCACCCCCGCTTGCGCACATACACACGGACATTCGTATATAGGGCTGGTCTAGCAAGCAGTGCACGCGAACCAACGCTATACCTCATCTTTCTCATTTCTCACCGACTTATCTGGCCTCTTCCGACAGCTCGCGCTCTTTACCGTTAACTCTTTTCTCGGGCATAAAATATGCAGATGAACCGTACGCGCCCCGGCGCCGGCTGCAAGCTATAGCTACGGACTCCTGGAAAAAATAAGCCTCTTTGATTTCGGCCTTTTATCGCGTAAACTGCAGAAAGCGTGCTCTGTAATATTCAGAACCGAGAGAGAGAGAGAGAGCTGTCTGCTTCTATACACCTATATACAAGCAAGAGTTTCCGCGAAAAGTAAGATACTCGGGCGAAGGCAAAGTCGGGACAGCGGCACACAAGAGGATGAAGAGAGCCGTGAGCTGCTCACGCGGGAGCTGTCCGACTGCCGGACTGCTGAGGTAAATTAGAGAATCCCCGGCGCAGATGATATCGCGCAAAGTGTGTAGGCGAGCATGAAACTCGCGACGCCGGCAAGCGTACCATTAGAGCGTTATACAAGGCTGTCTTATTCCCGGGCACTTTCCTCCCATTCTCTCCCCTGTCGCCGATAATCATCAGCGCCGCGGAGGGCGCGCGCAAAAATTTCACTGCCTTAGCCCTTCGCGCTCGAAAAGATAAATCCGTTTAATTTGATGGAACGCGATTTCGCGCGCTACAAACTTCAGACTGATTCGCTCCCGCGAGGGTTAGCGCCAGATAGCACGGCTCGCTGCCTCCTCGGACGAGGCAGCCGTGTCCCTTGATAAAGCCTCCTGGCCGACCGAGCGAAAAGAAGCCCTGTGTTTAAGTGGCGAAAAAATTCAAGAAATTACGCGAGCGCGCCTTTCTTGAAAAGCGAGAAGGAGAGATGCAAAAATTTAATCGCCAGAAGAGAGGTTCGAAAAATTGCAGGAGAGAGAGAGGGATGATTTCGGCCGCGAATTTATTAACCCAAGCGGCGTTTATAATCTTTTTAAAGGCGAAGGTAGGAAAGCCCGTGGAGGAGCCTTTGCAAGGCGAGAAGGGGAGGAACGATTTGACTCGAGCTGCATTATTTATATTTCCGAGCGGCCCCTTCATAAATCTTTCATCAAACGACGCGGGAATTTTGTCGCGCGATAGCTCGGGCTCTCCTCTACCTCGGGCGTATCCGAAATTAGCGCTTTTACCACGCGGGTTTTTGCGCGGGCTCTTGCAGAGCGCGGAGACGCGCCGCGCGCGCGGCAGCTCTCGCAATTTCGCCTCGGTAAATTTTCAATAATAATACGCTAATTAGCTTATCTTTTTTTAGCAAGAGAGCGCGCCGCATCCTTTATTTTGTGTGTACACAGCCGGGCGCAGCTTGCGGGCTGTTTTAGCTATTTTTGAGAGCGGTTATTAGCCGCGAGAGGGAGAGAGAGAGCTCGTTAGTTCCGAAAACTATACGTCGAAAGTTGCCGCTCTCTATATATATATGTATGTATAAACCGCGAACGAAGTTTTAATAAACGTTTTATTATCAGTTCGCCGCTCGAATAATAATCGCGCGAGCTCGGGCCAGGGTAAATTAATCGTTTAATTACGAGCGCCGCCGCGAATTATGTTCGCTCTAGCTGGGAAGTTAAAAATAAAATAAAAAAAAGAGAGGAGAGTGAGGGAGAAAGGGAGGAAAAGGTTAAGCGACAGTAAGCGGTCGAGGCCTTTAAAAAGCGAATGGAACTTAATTTGCATGATTAAGGTTTTATCAGAGCGTATTTCAAGCCCTTACTTAAACGGGCTAATATTTCTTAGCCGCTCGCCTTTTCGCCCCCTTTTTTTTGCGCGAAACACGTGCGCGATTCGCTTGATGAATTTTCAGTCGCCGCCGAGGCTGCCTCCCTCGCCTAAAGAGAGGACGGGAGCAGCGGAGGAGGAAGCCGAAAAGAAAAATATCAGCCCAGACGACGACGACGGCGCAAGTGCGGAAATAACCAATTCATGCGTAAAAGTCCGCCCACCCCCGCGCTTGCTGGTCCATCTGCGCCATCCTTATTTCCTACTGTGCTCTGTCTCTCGGCACCCCCCTCCGTTGGAATTCCTCGCAGCGCGGAATTCGAAATTGCCCGTTGCCTCGTTTGCACGTGCGAATTTAATAAAGTATCGTCGGGCGAGCATTGCTCTAGAATCGCGCCTGGCAAAAGAAAAGAACAAACCGGCGAGTCGAGCTGGTGGAGGTGCAGAGTGGAAAGGAGAAACGGGGAGGGCTGAAAACAGTATAGTGTCGTCGCGGTGTGTGTATATACGTAAGAATGGAAAGGATTGAAAAGGTTCGATGCAAAACGGGAGCGCGCCGCTGGTACAACGTGCTTAAATAGGCGAAAAAAGCTTTGAGAACGAAGGCGGGGGTGGTACGGTGAATAGGCACAGGACGTGGGGGAGGGTGAAGCGATGGAAAATGAAAGGCCAGCCCGGAAATTGTGATTTCATTTGCCAGGCAAAATGCGAGAGAGAGAGAGAGAGAGAGGGAGCAGAACAGAGTGTCGCTCGCTTGCAGGGATAGTAACGGCCGGCAGGGGAGGAGGTGTTCCGATCTCAGTGAACTTTACGGCCGTCCCCCCAGGTTGGGGGGATATAGCCGAGCTCCGCCGATCGTCGCAGTAGCGCAGAAAAAGAGAACGCGGGAAGATCCTGAGAAAATAGGAGCGGAGACGGGGACTGTGCATTCGATTGGAAAGAGATTCCCCCGTTAGATAGCCCGATCGAACCGGCCCAATTTGGATATCGTCATTACCTTTCATTTTCCTCGTCGTTTGCTCGCGTGTCTTTCTCAGAGCGCTGCGGATCGGCACGCGCGCGAGGAGAAGCCAGATTCTTATTCCGGCAAGCACTTAGCGCGCGCGCGCGCGCTTGCGATTTTCTTTAGCGGCGTGGCTGGCCTTTTGCCTTACTTATATCCTTTAATGCTTTTGAGCTTGTGCAAACTCCCCGGGTATTTGTCCCCTTCGAGCTCCGTGTAATTCCTGCCTCGAACTTTTTGATTCTCCGAGTGTGGCAACTCTCGGCTGGGGCAACGCCGCTGCCGGCAACGCTCAACTTCCACGATGAGTTTTGAATTTTTAAGGACTGAACGCGCGGAAAGTTTCACCGGCTCCTCCTCTTCTTCGCTTTCCAGCACACGTAATTGTTGCCTTAACTTGTGTATACTAACAGCTTATTCTTGCCGATGCCCTTTCAGCGCGACGCCAAGTATATCGTTTCAACTCGAGAGCCCCCCAACCCTCCCCGGTTCCCGTTCTTCTTCCTTTTGCTTTATCCAGCCCGAGGACGAACATTTGTCGCCGTTTGTCAGAACGGATTTATCGAACGAAAATTCCTTTAATGCGATTCCGTGATCACTTTTTCCTTTCTTCTCTTTAATCTCTTTTAAGTCCTACAAAGTCAACCCCTTACTCTTTTCTCTGCCCCCATCGAGTTTCCTCCCGTCGCGAACAAGTAATTTCAACGAAAAAATCGCATTAACTAAGTTATTCCTTCTCCTCCTCCTCCTCCTCATCCACGGCTCGGCAGCGGCACCAGTAGCACCAAGAGATCATAATCCCGAGATTGAATGTGACGGGAGTTTGAAAATTAAAATTGCGGCGGCCGAGCCCAGCAATATCTGCCGCGTAACGAACACTTTAGTGCTCTCTCTCTCTCTCTCTTCCCGCTCTCAGCTGCCAGACTGAGAGGAGAGTGTTTAAACTTTGAAATTCGTATTAATTAATCTAGCTGAAATTGAGGTTACGAACTGGCGATAAGCGTGTGAACTATAGGCGCCCGTAAACGTCCGGCTTTTTAGGGACATTGAACTTTACGAGACCGAGCGAGCGAGCAAGCGAGCGTTTAAGTGGTAATAGTCGATTAAAAATTTCTCCTAGCGCGCGCGAACCATATAAAGCCCGATAAAGTCCCCACCGATACACCCTGTAAGCACGCCTCGAGTGCTTTCAGAACTTATTGGCAGAAATATTATTTTTCATCCCAATAGCATTTTTTCATTAATTCGCCATTGTCAAATTGACCGTGTGCAATCGACATCGCTATAAAACATTCTACTCCGCTCATGAATAAACAAATTTTCAATTCAGCCGCCGCGTCCGTTCGATATATAAATTAATGCTAAATAAACAACAAATCGCCAGTAAATAATATGTATCGAGAAGATTGTTTTATTCGTGATTAACGCGAAGTAATCATTGAAACAACATGCGCGTCCCGCCGGCACGACAAAATAATTCATTAAAGGCATTTAAAGTTAATCAATTGTCCTGCACTGCGCCCCAGTCTCCCATGCACTACTGCGCACGCATAATAACGAGAGCTTGTAAAATTGCAGCCCGTAAAATCGAGCCTCAACCCGCTCGCTAAATTCCAATTTCGAACGGAAATTTTCGCCCGCCTAGCTAGTAGGAATCTGCAATCACCGGATTATCCACGCGGCGGCACGGGCACTTCCGCCATCTGGCAGCAGGCGCGCGAACGAGCTTACCGAGAGCGGCAGCATCGACGGCGGAGCGAGCGCCGCGGGGGTCGGCGCGGCTAAATATTTTCTCACAAAACTCGATCGCCCGACTAATTAACGAGCAGATCTGGAGGCCGCAATTTTACGCTCTAGCCCAAGGCTGAAGTATTGCAATAATCGGTCCTTTGCAAAAATATTGACGTTGGGACGGCTGTATAGCGCGATGAGCAGACGCACGCGCGTGCACGAGTATACCGACTGCTACAAACGTTATCAGCAGCGCCGGGATGAGCTAGCGGCAGTTATCATGGTTTGTACAGTAATAGAAACTTGAATGATATGTAAATATATATAGAGCGCGTCGGCCGTTGACTGGTACGCGAAAATTCAAATTATCCAATTACGCGGCCGTTACGCTTAAATGCATTTGCAAATGGTAACGCGGGAATTTAATTATGGATTATCATGGGATTAACTTTGAATGCGGAGCCGGGCCGCGCGGCTCTCTTTTTCCTGCTATCTTTGGGTCTTTAAATTAACAGCTAAATAAATATCGATTTTAATTATTGCCCGCTGCAGCTTTATAAATATAAATTTCCGACTGATCTCCGTAAACGTCAGGCTTTATTAACAATAATGAAACGTCGAATCCTCGGGCCCCCTCTCTCTTACGGGCCTTCATTATTTCAATTATCAAACTAAATTTCAATCAATTTCCCGTAATTTTCGAGAGCTCGCAAGATTAAGCGCGCCACCGGCGTTTTATATAGCTCCATTAAGTAATGCGCGGCCAAAGAACCATCGGCAATGCGGAATTTATTGACCGATCGGCCGAATTAATCAATGCACGCTCGGCAATTATATCGTGTGCGCCTGGCCAGGCCGCTTATTTATAAATTAGTGGTAGCTCTCTTATATACACATACACCAAACGCTCCACTATACCAGCGTCTCATCCTCCAGTTTCTTATACATATATACAACCAAGAGAGCTGGCCCGGCGCGTGCGAGACGCCGACTAATGTCCACCTGTCAGCTGCCTATTTCTCATTTTTCACGCGCTCGCGGCCGAGAGAGTCTAGCCGTGCGCGCGTGCACGGCCACCATCGTTCATTTTCCGCGCTGGCTCATTACCTGCTGTGTATATACGTACGTCGTGAGAGAAGCCCCGCTAAAACGATTCGAACTGAAAGCCATAATTCCCGGCGATAAATACGTGTACTCCTAATCGTCGAAATTACAGCGAATTTGCGCGGCGATTTCGCCGCTTTTTTCGCTTTGCCTGATTCGTTATGTTTTCATAACTCCGCGCGCCGGATGAAGACACGTATTACCACTTTTAAATACAATGTTCAGACCTGAGAGCTGGCTCTCGAGCTGTGAGGCTATAAGAAAATTACTGAGCAAATAGCGCCGAGTGATTAGGAGGCAAGCCCACTTTGTGAGAACAGAGTTTAAATAATCTCGGCGCGTGGAAAAGCGCGTGTCTAAATTTATAATCGATAGCGCGTAAAGAAACGTCCGAGTTGCTGTTGCTGCCGCTGTTATCGCACGCGCGTATAATACACAGACAAACCCGGTCAGCGAGTTTGCCCGTGCGTGTTATGAGGTAAGGTATATAATGCAGAAAAATTTATTGCACGCTCAGCGAGCCGGGCACGTGCGCGCGCGCGCTATTATCTACAGCCGCATTCCCTTTGCATGAATTACAAATTAAATAACTAGTTTAAAAAGTCCATTTATTTCGCGAAGGGAAAAACTCTCTATTCTCCATATATACACGTCGAGTAAGAAAAGGGCGCACGCGTTGCAGTATTCCAGGGGGAGCCGCGGGAAAAAGTTGCCGTCTCGCGAGGAAACATCAGCTCTCTCGCTGAAAATCGCTCATTGCGTTCTTCTCCTATTTTCTCCGAGATTGCAGGCCCGCTTTCCTGGAACGAATCATATCGCTCGCGTAGCAGCTCCGTCTCTCTACGTTTCTCCCCGATCCCTCTGCTCATCTCTTTTCTTCCCCGAATTACCCAGTTTCCGCGAGGCAAAATTACGCCAGCAGCAGCTGCAGCACTAGAAGCAGCAACGCCCAGAGTGTACGTAGCGTAGGCGACGCGCGCCGAAAACAATAACGATAACACGCGCTCGCGGCGGCATGGGAAAGCGAAGGGGGTGACTAGCGCGACTGCACCCTCGTTCAATCTTTGCTTATACACGCGCACTCCTGTCTTTCCTCGTCATTGTTTCCTCGCAAGCCCGCCGCGGTAAATTGTTGTGTTTGCCGAGCGCTTTTTCTCTAGCCTTCTCTCTCTCTCTCTCTCTCGTATCGCTCGCGAATCTCACGCACCGCCTCACCGACGGATCAATAGCGCAGATTCTGCGCAGACTCGAGCGCCGCTTGCGAATTTCCACGACCAATGCCGAATCGCTCGGGGTGCGCCGCTCGCCGCGCACGGGGGGAGTAGTTCGCTCTCTCGCGAAAACGCAGAAAACCCAGGGCCGTGCTAACTCGGAGCCGGGCCCCCCGGTTCCACTCTGCGGCTCTTTGTGCTCGGGGCTCTCTGTTCGGAGAATTATCGCCTCCGCGAGATTGGCATTTCTCCTTTTATTCCGGAAGTTCAATTTTCGAAATCGCTGAATTTTATTGGCGCGTTTTTCTCCCCCCTCTTCTCTTTTGAAACGCCGCTCGCGAGCGCATCGCTGTCTTTTCAGCTCGGATTGCAAGCTTGCGGTTTTTGCGAAAAAGGAAATGAAATGGGGAACGGAAGTCTGCTTATGAACATTGTATGTGGGTCAGTACTTTCAATTTTACAATATATATTCTGCGGGGTAAATGAAAGTCTGGCGTAAGGGAAAATTCTCGATAAAATTACTCTTTGCCGTTACTTATGGGTCGTCGACGTCTAGAATGAATTGAATAAATTTTATACATTTTTGGAACAAGAAAATGTCGAATTTATGGGAAATTTCAATTTTTCCATCCTCAAAATCGGAGAGGAAATAAACGTAAAAGCGCAATTTAAAAAATATTTTCAAAATTGCAATTTCATTAGAAATTGAATCCATTTCCCGCTACTTCTTCCAGCATATTTCCCTCTATTTTCACATTCTGCATTAATTGTCGGCCATAAAGCTTGGGATCCACTTGAAAATCTTGTCTATTTTATTAAAGCCGTATATTAACCAAGCCGAGTCCTCATTGCTCCCGTTATAACTTTACGTCAACGTTTAGAGCTAAGTGCGTGCACGTACACAGCGGGCCGGAATATAACCGGGCTACAATATTACCGACATTTCCATGGACTCGCGGTGAGACATAGTTACGACGCGGCTCTCTCGCACAATGCCGCAGAATTTGATGATATCGCCGCCCTCGTGTTGTATTTGCGTTATCCGCGCGACCCGTCGAAATTTACGTATAATACACATACAGGCTTACGCGACGTTCTCAAAGCGAGGCCCAGCTCTCTCATATCGCTTCATTGCATCTCATAAACACACACACGGCGACGCACGGCTCTGTACTAAACAAATAAGCCATTTGAATATTTCGAAATGACGCTTGGCTTGATAACTCCTTGATAAACCAGCGTCGCTGCGACTGCAGTATAGGTATACCTCCGTCTATATACTCGTTTCGCAAAGTTGCGCAAACGCAGCTCTCGTATTGTTACAAGTGTCTCCAAATATTAGCTGGCTCGCTGCGTTGACGTATTCATTCCGCGAGATTAATTTTGACGCTGCCCAAGTGAAAGGTAACGGTTAGCCGAGCGGCGAGAATAGGAGCTTTTGTTTAACAGATTACAAAGACAATTAAAAGGCGATTTGCGAGAGCGAGGCCGAGGCAGACGCGGGGCAAAAATGGGCCGCTGATACAAATCATTTTCGCGTCTTAAATTACTTGCCGGGGCTTGATGGTGTACGAGAGCCGCGCGCACGAATAAGGACGCGCGCGTCGGCTGATTGCGGTACAAGAGCCGGTAAAAAGCTCGAATAAAATCGTTTTCAGACAGCGGGTGAAAGATGAGTCGGTCGCGCGATGCTGGCGCGCACGACTAATAAATCAGCGGAATGATACATAAAAGTCCCGCGGACACCGAGACTGTATAGCTCGACGTTAATGGCGAGCCGTGTGTAAACGCTCCTCTCTATTTTATGTATAGCGGACGAAAAGCGCGCAATTGATAAACAGCCACGAGGGCAATGATTCACCGGCTAATTAGCGGTTCTCGCGCGCGAGCGCAGTCAACCTTTGACGGAGCTCGGGTAAACGCCAAGGAGGCTTGAACTCCTCTTTGGCCAGCCGGCAAAGACAGCCGAGCGAAAGCGCAATTATCCACGCTCCTCGGGGCGATCGCGCGCGAGTAGCTCGCCGCGTGCTAATTGATAATTGTCGTCGCTGCTGCTCTTCCGCCCTGAAGCGCCGCGCGCGCTCTCCGTGTTATTTCGTCTGCGGAAAAGCGAGGAGGCTTTCTGCTGGCTCCGGTAATCGTGAGGTTGCCGCGCGCGGCAGATACGGAAAAAGCGCGCACTCGGCCAGAAGGAGGAAGAACGCCGCGAAGAAAAAGCCAGAGTAGCGCCTCTATCTATCTCGCGATCGCAGAGCGCCAATTAGCCCATAAACCAACCGATAATTATGCATTCGCCGTGGATTTTTTCTTTAACTGGATCTCGCGCTTTACCTCCGGCGTACGGCTTCTCCTCGGCGTGAATTATCATCATTAAATCCATGTTTCGAAACTACTCCCCCGATGACCGAGCAGCCTTCGCCCGCAACTCGCGGCTTGTTACTTTATCGCAGGCTCTTCCGTCTCGGCGCTACCAGAAAAAAAATATTTTCGTGTAATTGAAAAAAAGAGATCACGAAATTGAATACGGAACAAATTGCGCGCCGGTTGCCCCGCTGCAGTACACCCGATACCGGCTCTCGCGTGCGATCCACGGCCGAGATTAAATCCGGCGCGTCGGTTAATTCATAAAGCATATACAACGTCGATTGGATCTAAGTATTATAAAGAGGCCTTATCAAAAGGGCCTCGTCGACGAATGAAACTCGTTTTAATCGATATACACGCATCGCCTTTGGGGCCGCTGCTAAAGGAGAAGCGAGCGAGGCCCCCTGCGCCGAAAAAAAACTCGCACACGCGACTTTCTTTCCGCGAGCCGGAGCACGCTGTAAAAAAGAAGACGAAGGGAAAGAAGAAGCGGAGCCGAGGAGGAGAGATAATTGCCGGGAATGGCGCTCGTTTTTCAGAACGGATTTTTCTGGACCCCCGAGTCCCGAAAGTGAGGAGCGAGAGGCTTCGATATATATCGATTGCACGATCTTCGCGCGCTCGCGCAGCAATTAGCCACGTCAACTGATAATTACGCGAGCGCGCGAGCGGGAGACCGAGGCGAATGCATGATTAACGAAGGGAAAATCGATACGCTCTCCTTCTCTCTCTTTCGCTCAGATGATGATGATGATGCGGATGCCCCCGAAGATGCGCAGAGCTCGAAAATTTGAAGATCGCAGATCAAGGTCAGCGCGGAGAGAGACTTCCGGCTCACCTGTTCCCAGGAGCAGGCACAGGTGCGAGTAATCGGCACGCCGATATACCTTGGACACCTTGTTTCGCAACGCGCGAGGCGCGCGAGCTTGTGTACAGAGCCGACAGGTAGGAGAGGCGTTTTTCGAACGCTGCTTTCGCAAGGAGAGTGTTAATAAAACATCGATGATCTAATGCTGTTAAAGAGATACATAGTACACACATGGGTTGGTTAAATGGATACATCGGGATCGTTTGTTTATTTGTACCTACACTAATCTTGCTCAACCTGCAGCTTTCGTATTCGTTATTAATCATTCTCCGTCCGTCGATTATTACGTTACAAAATATTACTTTAGCAAATTTAACAGATTGACCTGCTGACGATGTAGATACATCCACCTAACTCAGCGAAGCGCAAAAATGGAATAAAGCGGTAACAGAGGCGAATCCATTACCATAAATAAGCGCGTTCGACGTTATCTTCAAGAATTTTTGCCTGGAAAAGTGAAAAATCCACAGAAACAGGATAAGACACTATATGCACCTGACGCAATCGCGCTGCATCCGATAAGTGGAAAGCACAGGGAGCGCACTTGCGTACGCGCATACGTCTTTGCTCGACGCTAAGCACTAGAATCATGTATATGTGTTCCAGCGCTCCGATCGGCTCTACGTGCCAGTTGAATAATTGCCTTTCGCGTTAAACTCGGCGCATAGAAGCGAGAGACAGCGTCGCGAGGTCGTCCCGCGGAAAAAGGTGCCGATATCGAGGCTAGAATCCCCGGCGGCGATGACGTCGCTCTACACGCTCGATAATTATCACGATAACGCGCGAGCGCTCCTGAAAGGTGGAATATATCGAGAAAGTCGCGTAAAAGAGCCTTGTACGAGCGGATCCTCTCTCTCTCTCCAGCTCGGACTCTTCGCGAATACATATTTTCTATTCTTCGCGCGTTCATCGGGATGTATCGTTCAAGGACCGGGGAGTGATGAAATTGTACGACGAGCGGTTAGTCGATCAATTGACATAGCCTCGCACGCTCGGATACCGCCGCTGCATACGAGATGCATTATTGGACAATCGCGATTGTTTACACGTGGCGAAGGAGCTGCCGTGGAGAGATAGTGAGATGTTTTTCAATGCTATACGTTGGAGCGATGGTTTTGCAGCGCTCCTTGGAAAGCGGAGGGGGATGGGTTTATTAATATCGAACGTTTTGTGGATTTAATATCCGAGCTGATCATGGGAAAATTATAGAGTTATAAATTCTAATGGAGATGAGGATTTTCAACGTTTGTTATTAGAAAGTAATTTATTCGTACGAAATTACGGCTACGCTGTAATTTGTGCGAACGGGACAAAAGCTTTTGAATAAACGTTGATTAATTTCGTGAATTCGTTATAGGACTTGGAATGAACGTATAATACTTTAATAATACCATTAATTTTATAAGGCTGCATTTTCTTAATTGAAACCGTATAAAAATACCACATGATAGTCTGTAAAAATTATTTCCTTTATTGAATTAACGAAATATTATTTCAAATACGATGACAAAATTTAATATTTATAAAATAAAACTGAACTCGTCATACAAAAATTATCCTTAGATAGCTCTGTGAAATGAAAAGACATTCACTTGTAGAATCATTATAAAGTTGGAATTTAAGTTGGTCATCAACGAGATAAAGATTTTAAAGGAAAGATAAGAATTTATTTGAACAAAGTTAAAAATAATTGTTTACATTTTCCATAGTAAAGTTATTTACACATTTGTAATAAGCCGCAGCATAATGCATTTTAACAAGTAATAGAAGACTCCTACTCATCCTAGATCAGTAGATTAATATAATTATTGCATACTTTACCTTCTATAGTGCCTTTAATCATTTTTGTCTTATATAACAAAAATAGTCCTTTCATTTTTTATTTCCAAGTTTCACGCTAAATTCAAAGGTGCGAAATCTGGAAGTAAAAAATTTAAAACATACATTTTAATCTTTATAAAATTTTAAAATATAGATTTTCATCCCTACAGTAACTTCAAGGATTAAAATGTAAATTGCAATCTTTACGTATAATTAAACTGCATTAATACAATTTGGTCTCAATTTTATAGTTTAAATATTAAATGGAGCAAAATCGTTAATGCCAGTTGTGGGAGATAAACTTATATTGGTACAATAATGTTACAAAATTGAAAGAACATTGCTACAATATCTTTACAATATTGCCACAATATTAAATATTACAATGTCGCTTCAATATTGCTATAGTATTGCTACTAAACTGACACAATATTGACACAAATTGGCACAATATTGTATTAATTATACGTTAATACTGCGCCAATATTATGGCAACAATATGTTAATATTGTAACATTATTGTATATTTTAGTAATATCCTTTCAATATTTTAATATTAGTGTAGAAATATAAGTATTTTACACTTTTTCTACAACTGACGTTAAAGGTTTTGCTCCATTTATTATTTATATGAAATTCATACGAAACTTTATTACTATATCGAACTTTATTACTAATACCGAAACTTTTCAATGAATTTGCAGTAATATTTTGTAAATTACTTTATATAAATTTATTATAAAATTTAAAACTAGCATTTTAATCCTTACCTAAAATGCAGTTCAATTAAATAAAGTTTAAAATCTGTATTTTAATCATTGTAAAAGTTTAAAACCTACATATTACACTTTTATAAAGTATAAATATTTCTTTATAAGTATATAAAATGTAGGTTTTATACTTCTTACTTTCAAATTTAACACTTTTTGTTTAGATTATATTTATCTTCATAAAAGTAAAAAAGCTACAAATAGCTCTCTTGTTCTTTATCGACAAACATTTTCGTCGCCCAATAAGCTAACTGTTTTATCAGAATGTTTCGTTGAAAAGCAATTTTTTCTCTTTCTTTTCTTCTATTTATAAAACAAATGAAACTTTATAATTTCTTTTTGTGTGTGTTTTTTATTTTTTCAGTAAGATATCATTCTAGAGTCCTTTTTGTCGATTTCTATACTGATACCTAATACTGATGTATAAGATCCCTTATAAAATTTTCCATATTTTTCGTATTTAAGGTTGTAGAATCAAATTCAAATCATCAAAATACTTGTAGATACGGTTCTGTAGTCAATTTAGTTGGGTTTCCATTAATATAAAGGTAGTGCTGTATAAATAGCAAAAAGAATTTCTTTTTTTTTAAGTTAAGAAATTTTAATAAAATATTTTTGGTATGATAAGCAGTTTATATTATCTGTTTGATTTAAAAATTTAATCAAAACTAACTGGGGGAATGCGACTTTATAGTTACCAAATCTTAAAGTCTAAGCTAACTTATTTCCGAAATATATTACATGACTTACTTAATTTTCTAATGGCTTTGTTATATAATCAATTACAAATAATATCAGAACTGCAGCGAATTCTTCGCATTTGGTTATATTATTCGAACCTAAAATTAAGTTTTTACATTTATATTAGCAATCTTGACAGAAGAAAACTGATTATCCTCTGTTGTATACTTATTTTCTTTTATATCTAATTTTATTACAAGAATCTCAAATTAAAAAGTATCGCATCAATTTTATCAAGGATCATATTTAAAGCACTCGTGTAAATTAACTACTTTGTTAAATTATTGCTTCTAAAAAAGCTTTAATGCAAAATGTCACCCCTAGATTCTATACAATATCGATAAATGTGCAATCACCTAGTCACGTACTCCATAAATATTCCAAAGGTAAATCCTAAGTCTGTAGCTGTGCTCCAAGTATAGAATTTATCGAGTATCTATTGACCAAGTTTCAAACAAATTTAGTATCCTTACAATCATACAAACTCCTAATAAATTAGTTCAAACCATCATTTCTTCGTCCGCAAGCTTTCTTTTCAAAAACGCAAAATCTCTCCATTCTTGCCCACTCACCTTCCCAGCTTCGAGATTGCAAGTAAACACAAGAGCTAGTGGCTCGGCGGTCAGCAGGTGACGTCCCTGACGTTCTGGCATGGCGGTGCGCGCGCGCGAATCCGCCGGCGGTTTGAATTTGCTGCGCGCGGGCGTTGGGTGCGTGCGGCGGCTGCGCCGTCGGCGTCTAGCGCAGCCACGATATGCTGCTCTGCTCTGCTCTCTCCGGCTCGTGGCGCTCCCTCTTCTCTCCCTCTCTCGCGCGCCCCTGCCTCGCGATCAGCTTCGGGCGTGGAAGTCGATGTGAGTGCCGGCCGCCCCTCGCACGTTTTCGCGCGAGCTCTCCTTCGTTTTAACGCGTGATTATTGCGATATTTTCGAGTTAGGATTTTTTAGGCTACATGGACTTTGAGTTTATGTTGGGGAGGAGCCTGGGGAGGTTTGCTGCGAGAAAAAATGAAGAGGCAAGGCGGAAGAAAGCAGCGTCTTGGAGTAAATGGCTGTCAGTCGGTGCCGCGTAAGTAAGAAACGAAGACCGAAGCTGTGAGTAAGCAATAAATAGTGGCTATCGCGTGTGACGAAAAGGTGAAATTGTGCAATCCAAGAAAATCCATAGACTCTGTAGTCGAAAGCGAAGATTTGCAAGAAAAACTCTCAAGAAAGTGTGTGTTTGAAAAAGAAAAAGCTCTCAAGAAAACTCTCAAGTTCGAAGCAGCCCCAAGTCAGTCATTGGTAATTCAACGCGAGGTCTCAGCAGGGTTATAAGGTACGTGCTGTGAGTGCAACGTGGCTGCAGGGTGGTCGGAGGATCGCAATGACGTCGGCGCGACATGTTTCATCCCCGTGACTCATACTGGCGCGAGCGCAGACGTAGCATCAACAGCAGCAGCGCCGGCAGTAGCAGCAGCATCCTCCTATTCGAGTACCTGCCAGCAGCAGCATTAGTAGGAGCAGCGGCGCCTCGTCAGGTGAAGCCGGCGGCGGCCCTCTCGCTGCCGTATGTCCTTTGGTGGCGGCCGCTGGCCACTGGCAGCCTGCAGCATCATCATCAGCGAGCCTGCACCCAGCAGCAGCAGCAGCAGCAGCAGCACCAGGCGAGCGTTCACCACCATCACCATTACCATCATCACCACCATCACCATCATCATCACTACTATCATAATTTTCACGGCACCGTGGACAGACTGCAGCCGCCGTCACCTCCCCTCCCGCGGCGGCGCCGCTTTCCGCCACCTCCCCCGCCTCTGCTTGCTCTGAGAGGATTCGAGCCGTCGCATCATCGTCAGCAGCAGCACCACCAGCAGCAAGAGCAGCAGCAGTCTCGACGGGTTTACGCGCCCGCCTGCTCGCGCAGCATGAAAACAAGGTGAGACAGCTTGCGGGAGCTTTCAGCTACCTGCGCGCGCTAGCGTTTTCTTCGATCGCTCGCTCTCTTCTGTGTTTGTGGCTTGTGAGAGATATTTTTTCTTTGGAAATTTTGATCGTTATAGTATTGTAGGGTTTGTTATCAAATGATGAAATTATCAAGGATTAATTTGACCGCTGTCTCAAAGGCCAGATCTTTGAGCAGATGTAAACATGCTTTTCTGTGTACTCAAAGCGATGTTAAAATTAAATAGTTGTCGCTGAATTACAAATATTAATTTTTAGAACTATTTTTATTTTTTTACAAGATCTTTTCTTAAAACTTAAATGCAAATTATTCAGGTTCTCGTAAACGACTGTAACTACGAGTAATATCCTCTTAAAAAAAAACAATTTTCTATTTTTCTATACACACTAGCTCTACTTGGCTATTATTGTTTTCCTCTGCGCGTACTACTTAAATTCCCATCCGCCGTTCCAAACCCACACGACAACAATCATCGCGACAGCGATCCCGGATTTATTCCAACGTATCTTTCACAATACAATCTAAATGAAGAAGAGCAGAGCGCGAGAGTGGAAGAAGGGCTCGGCAACGTGACTCATGTGCAAAAAAGGAGAGCGAGCGCTAAGCCCCCCCAGAAACCGAAATATCCTGCGCGCGCTCCTCGATGGGTGTGTGCGCGCGCGCGCGCGCGACAGTAACCTTCGGCAAGCGCACACGTGCACGCGGCAAGGGACATATAAGCAAGAGGCGTAAATCCATCGTCGCGAATGCGCTTTCTTACGCATCGAGAGCAAAGCGAGAAAGCCAAGGCGCAGCGTGTAATTTTCAATGCATCCGAGGACCGATAAGCGATTCTCTCGCTCTCTCGAATACAATGGGGATCGACCTCGATTCCGACGAGAGATCTCGTCCCCTGGCTCAGTGCCGTTTCGTCATCGGGAGTATGCTGATTTCGAGGATCCGCGCTCGTTAAGCGCTTTGCTTTATAAGGCTCGTAAAATAATCTCCCGGCTCTCTCGTGATGGTGATAATGCGGAGGCGCGCGCGCAAAGAGAGTTCGTTTGAAAAATAAGCTCCGAGCGGCTTTTGGAAACCGGATTGCACTGAGGCTGCGCGGTGTCATAAAGAAAAACTTGTGTACCAATGCAGCGGCTGATCGGCGACTTAATTGGGAACACCTCTTGTATTTTCTCCTATTTCATGCGCGAGAAGAAGCGCGCTGCCTCCCCTCGACAGACACACAGACCGTTATTTTTTGCAGTCGCGCGAATGTTAATGAGTGCTTGCACCGGTAAAATATGCAGCTTGCCGAGGCTTCTTTGCGAAAGGAAAAAATTGAGAAAAAAAATGACAATGTTGTACATGAAAACACGCCGGAGAGTGTACACACTCGGTGCTTGCGCGAGCGCGGCATTATTATGCTCTTTGCTAAATTCCACATAGCAGCAGAGCGGGGAGAGCGCTTACCAAGGGCACACGAGAAACGCAGCGAGATAAAGAGAAGTCAAAGAAAGCGCAAAGATCAATACACAAGCTCTCTCTCACTCTCTTGACTATATATATATATACACATAAACGCCGCGGCGGTGCGCGTATATACGCGAAAGAAACGAGTCTCTCCTTTTCGCGCGCTCGCAAGGCCGTTTCTGATTGGCTAGGCAGCTGGGTGAAGGCGAAATTGCAGTTGCGAGCCGTCGCCGCCGCGAGAGAGTCGTTCTTTAACATTTGTACCGTAGCTATATATATACGCTTCTCTCTCTCTCCAGAGACGATATCCCTTGTTATTAACCTTCCTCAGCTCGGCCGCCGCATCCCCCCTTGACTGCTGCCTCTGACCCTTCGAAGGCCAGCTCTCTTATCCGGCTCTGCGTGTCCTTCGCTTAATCGTACGCATCTTTCTTTCGTCATTTTCATTTGCTCTCTCTCGCTTGCGCCTCCTCGCTCCATTATCCCCTTGGCCAATTAAAACGGCTCGTTCGATTGAATCGTCAAGCGAAATCGCCGAACCGAAACAATACGAGCCTGAATTTCACCGTAAGATTGGATTACGGAACGCGCGCGATTGTCACCTGGGGATCTACACACACGCGAGGCGTTTTTCAATTCTCAGCCGGCAGGAGCGATATATACGTGTCGTCATAGCGCGCGCATACAGAGCCGAGTCGTCTGCAATACGACACCGCGCAGGTGTCCTAGCACAATACACACGGGTCGACCCGACGTCGGCGAATTCGTCAATTAGCATGTGTCGTAACACAGCCTTTGTACCAAGACTGTTTGATCTCTGCTCGCAAAAGTGCGCGGCTCGAGGTGTGTGTAGATAGACTCTCTCTCTTTCTCTCTCTGCCTCTGTCTTTTTCCCTTTGTTTACACTCGAATACCGCAGAGTTATACAGTCTTGCACATCGCTTTCTTCATCGGCTTGTCATTCGAGTCGATTCGAGCTTTTGACATTTGAGAATGTTTTTCGGAAAAAGACTTTTCGATCTTATTGCGTATATCTTGAACATTTGAATATCTTATGCATTTCAATGGAATATTCAATAAAACGAAAAAAAAAAACTGTCACGGAACCGTCAAAACAGGATACTTTCCGATAGGCAATCCAAATATAGACGGTAGAAATAAAAAAGCTCTTAAATTGAGGAAAATCCGGGCAGAGAAACAACAATGTTAAAAATAATCTTTCGAAAACTCATCGCGTTATAATCAAAATCAGGCGCGCGCGCAGCGCAGCTCACCGAAAGCCGGCGCTGTTTATCCACGCGCGGTCTAAAAGCGCCAAAATAGGCCGAGAGCTCGCAGCTATTAATATAATGCGATCCTCGCCGCGTCGCTTCTCGGCGGTAGTGCTCGTCTCCTGCTGAGATTCCAGAGTACGGCAGTCAAAAAAGAGGTTGACGCGAGCGAGCGAGCTGCTACACGGCGTCTCTCTCTCAAAAGAGAGAGAGAGAGAGAGCACGATTGCTCTGGCTGCCACCGACCTCCCGCTGGCTTTTCAACGAGACGCATACTTGATGCAATGAAACGAAAGCGTCGTCTCCTGTATAGCCAGAGAGCTGCTGCACCGACTTTCGCTTCGGAGCAGCTTCGCTTTGCGGGGAAAAAGAGAAAAGACGAAAGAAAAAAAGGTTGAGTGTAGACGAGGTACTTTGGGCTTGTACTTCGTTACTTCGCGCCGGGCTCCTCGCGAAAAACAAAAGAAAATAAAACCGCAGGAGTGGGTTGTAAACATTTTATGCGCTGCACGGATTGTTTGAGGTGAAATCATTTAAGTGACTAATAGCTACATCCTATATTTATTTCTTTGCCGGCGCTCTTAACTTCGGGCTCTGGCTTTGAATAAATTAAATGACATATTTTTAATGACGACTGAGGATAATTAGAGTATTATTTTTATAAAATACTCAAAAATTAAAGTCAAACGTCATAGCTTGTTTATAAATATATTGACACACTTCAAATCGCGAGACACCCGAAAAGCATAAATCTTTTATGAATCCCGGTTTCACAGTCAATTGACCCGGCAACGGAGCGATATCGATCGCATTGTAAAATAATTATTAACGCTCGATAAAAGAAGGAGCTCGGCAGCCGATTTCCATCGTCAATCCGTCGATCACTCTTTTACCTCCAACGCTTTTTTTCCGCGCGCGCATCCCGAGCCGAGCCAGCGCACACGAAATCTCACGCATGAAAAAATTCCGGCTTTCTCGGGGCCAAAGCCTCTCCAGACGCACACACACAGACAGCCGCTCGCTCGCGCGGCTCGTAATGCAATTAATTCATCTGCGCTCGCGCAAAACTCGTCAAGCGCGCGAGCTTCCGGACTTTGAGTTTCGGTGGCCGATGAACAAAACGCGTCCGCTCGCTCCACTGAGCGCCGATCTTGCGTTTTTTGCGCGCTCGCCCGAGGAAAGAGCGCGAAGAGGCATACGTCGATACTGGCCCGAGAGCTGCCTCCCCCCACACCTGCGGCCCGATTTAAACCCATTTCTGGCAGACGGCAGCTCTTGGCCGGCGTCCATCGGCAAAGCTGGGACGAACTTGGAAATTGGCGCGAGCGAGCGACACTTTTTTTCCTCGCTCATTCCCCGGGGGGCGAGCCGTGACCCGCACTCCCGCGGATTCCGCGCTCTTTTTGCCGACGCGGAAATTCCCTTACGAGCGGCCGAGCTTGATGCATGCGCGCTGCTCCGTCGATTCTGCAGTGGCTCGCGCGCGCTCGACTTTTGATTGAAAGATAGGATGGACTCGATCTTTTTCGCATTTTTTGGCAGGCCCTGAAAAACGACCTTCTGTGGTTCGAGCTTTTGCCATTTAAGTACCGAGTTCATCGCCGAGAGAAATCCCGTGCATATAGCCTCATTTGTTACTTTGAAACTTTGCCATAGTTTGCATTGTAAATATCGTATAACTGTAACATTATACTTTATTTTTGTTTAACTTTATTTACAATTTATACATGCATTGAAATAACAAAGAATTTTTCTCTGATTTCAGGTAAGTCAACATCGCAACTCCCCAGGAAAGAGTATTCAAGTAGCTGACGGAAAGCCTCTCGCGGTGCAGGGCGCGGGGTAAGAAAAGAGCACTTTCGCATAAAGTAAATTCCCGAAAAGCTATATTACCCCGGCAAGAACACATCTTGGTATAGTCGTGAAAGTGTACATGAGCAGACGATGCGGCTGGTGCATGTAGCCGGAACCTCCTGAATTTCAGCTTCTTCCTCTCTCGCCCCAGTCATTTCTCAGGCTCCAGAATAACCTTCTGGCTGTGTACGTGTGCGTGTATGTGTATACAGGCGCTCTCGTTCGCGTTTGTTACTCCCGTAGCTGTCGGCGAATATTGCAGCGTTCACGAAAGTGGATGTTATCGATCTTGGCATGAAGACAGAGCAAGCCTGCTCTCCGCACGTAGGCGAGTATTATCGTTACTCAAAAAACAAACCCGACTCTGGGCGCGCGAGCTCGAATGAAAACCAACTGCCGCGGGAATCTGCCATTTAAAAGGCTCTTCTTTTCCTCCTCCTTTTTTCGCTCCATCTTCTCCCTCTCTCCTCCGTCCTTTTTTTTTCTGCGCGCCCAGGCGTAATATCCCCCCGCCGTGCCGCGCGCACCAGCTCGCGGCGCAATTACGCGAGAGATAATTTAATCCGAATTTAAAGTTTGCACGTGGGACATTTTTAAAATACCCCGTGTGTTGCATGCCGAGAGCTCTCCCAGTGCCTGCAGGCGCCTGCTGTTGCTGCTGCCCCTCTCCTTCTCTGCTGCTGCTTCTGCTGCGCTGCAAAACTCGAACCTTGAATATGCACTTTACGACGCGATCCACCTATCCGCGGTACGCAATAAAGATGATTCGTTGTATTGCCCTGGAATTTACTGTTATTAGCTTTTGAGAGCTTTAGAAAGTGTCGGACGGCGCATATGATGTGTTTCTTTTTTGCAGAGGGCTCCTCTCTCCCCCTCTGAGTTACAACGCGCGCTTTGGCAGAATTATTAAATTTCTTTACGTCTTCATCGGGTACTTGGGCCTCTTAAAGGATGGCTAATAACAATATACATGCCAGTAAGATCGCCCAAAGTTGTAGGTCGCGATCCTCTGGCGCACTTTCGCTTCCGTTTTGATTATTAAAAATTAAGTATTGCCCGTGTACGCCTGGCTGCCTCGCGCTCGAATTTCCGATCGCCCCGCGTCCATTTATAGCGAAGCCCAATCGCCTTTTATGCACCATTAAATTTACATTTAAGCATTTTACGAGCTTCCCTTTTCTGAATAGTGATGAATGTCATTTCCACCGGGGACCAACTTAAGCTCTGAATATTTATAAAATAGCCGCTCCAATTTCCAAAATTACTGCCCGACATGTGTACTATATATACGTGTCGAACGCTTTTGGAAAATCATTTGAGTGTTTCTGGGGCGACTTTTAAGTTTCCATAAGCACCATCTATCCTAACCTTTCGACGATATTTCAAAGTCTTTTCAAATACCTATTTGTAAAACAGCACAATATCTTACGCTGGCATTTCAAAATTAGATCTCGCGCTGAGCCGGCGTTTTACAATTAGAAGTGATTTAATGAGCGAGTTGTCGGTGGCCTCGCGCGTATAAATTATTTATTATCCGTAATAATATAAGGATTTCGCTCTCTCTTTCTCATAATATCCCGCGAAAACGCCTTTTCTGCATGAAATCCAGAGAAAAGGAGCTCTGCTCTCCGCGAGGATCTCGCGCGCGCTCGCACACATACAGTTCTGCCTGCAATTACGCGATTTCGCCGTAAAAACTCACATAACCATTATAAGATGAGTTACGCCGTCGACTAAATTACGGCTTATAGTGGCTTTACTTTTTCCCGGCTTTTCGAGGAGAGAAAAAAAATTTAAGTATTTTCAGGCTGATGCATTGAGGTAGACTTTTATTTATAAAGGTGCGCACGAGCTTTTTTCAATTTTCAAAAATAAAATTGCCTTTAGTACACGTTTAATATTACGTTTCAACACGTATTATTTGCGAGGTATGTGAAGATTTTATGGAAAGAATTCGCAAAAATTGATTGCCCGAAATTCTTAAATGAAAAACGATCTTGTCAAGCCTTTTAATTATCTTGAAATTACAAAGTAAATACACGATCCTGATTACAAACTTAAATAATAAATCCTCTTTTCGCGAACCGCCCGTTACATGTAAGCTATTTTAATACGCTCAACTGATAAGTACACGTTCCACATTCGCCCAGGTATTTATAAGAACTTGCGCGCGACAGTTTATTACCCCACCCGCTACTCCGCGACCAGCTCCCTTACCAACCCGAAAGAATCTAAATTTAAATCTACATTCCAATAACAGCCAACTGAACCTTCCCTTAATAATCGATTACTAAATTCGCCAAACCTCATTCATCAAAAATACACGTCCAAAAAGTGTATTCCCACATAATAACACCATCTACCTCATCCATCAGCAAAAATGATCTTTTTAATTCCCAAACTACCCCCCAGTCATCAAAATCCATTTCGCATTCATAAACCCCCCCGGTACTCGCACGCAACTTTCATAAAGGGAAAAGAACCAAAACAAAAGAAAGCAAACAGCCTATCATTAAAGCCTGCGTACTCAACTCGGACATTTGTCGGCGCCGTATCACACTAGCCTAGCGTTTAGCGCCCCGCTTCGGCTCTTCGCGCTCTGAGCGCATTATTCGCTAAGGTCCCACATTACAATAGGCTCGTCGATAAGGGCAGCGCTGTTACGATCTAGAAAGGGCCTGGCTTGATGGGCGCGCGTTACAGTTCCCTGCACCGCACGGGGGGTACGTATATATATATACACAGACAGGCTAAGAGAGCCCTCGTTTGAGAGACGCTGCTTTAAAGCAGACGCCTCGGCGGCGTTGCCATACAGCCGAGCAGCGCAGCACGGGCTTTACTCCGAGTCTATCGACCGAGCAGCGTTGCCGAGGCTCGCTGCTCTGCTCGTTTTCCCATCTGTGTGTATTGGTGTGTTCGCGGTGCGGGTATATGTGTGTGTGAGCGCGAGCGCGAGCGCCCGTTATCGCCCCCTTTCACCGTGGAGCAGCCCTCGTCTCTCATTCTTCCGATCTGTGCTCTCTTTCTTTTTCTCTCTCTCTGTCTCTCGCTCTTTCTCTCCGCGGGCTCGCTCTCTATGGCCTTATGCTCTATCTCCCTCTCTCTCTCTTTATGCTCTTCATTTTACTTTCTATTAAGACAAGAGAGCGTCAAAAGAAATTCAAGAAAAAGGGACAGAACGACGACGGAGAGAGAGAGGGGGGGAAATAGGGGGAAGGTAAATTGCAACAATGGAACGGGGAGAAATGGGTGGAAGAAGCGAGGAGCGGGAAAATAGAAGAGATAAAATGAGCAAATAGTTGTGAGAGTAAACGGCAGAAAGTATGAAGGCAGAATTGCGCGCGCGACGCCGGGGCAGAAGAGCGTCGTGAGCGCGCGAGCGCGATCGTAAAAAATTATAATGGCAGGGAAGTAGATCGATCTAAATGGAGATATAAAGAGAAATGGCTTTCGTTTTGTTCAGACATCTTTAAATGTTTAGCGCCCCAGTGGCAAAGATAAAGCGAATGTTCAGAAATAAATGTGGCTTTGCTCTTCTATTTAAGAGATTTGAAAAACAAACGGAATACGCGCGAAATAAAGCCGCTAAAGGCGCCGAGATAAAACAGCGCTCTATGCAAACGACGTAATAATGCTACTTATCTGTTCCAGAATTTACACACGCGCTAGAATTTCGCTTGATTTAAATATGTAAAAAGCAGCTGGGTAAGAATGATTGATAGTCCCACTCAATTCATACAGCCCTTGCGAAAACTTGGATCATCTTTCTCCAGGGCGGGAATTTTTTTCAATATAGAGAAGTTTTTTAATTCGTACGCAAATGAATCGCCGATTTACATTTTTCCATCAGCCATTATTATTCAGGCATTCCGGGGGCGAAATTTTGGTAGCACTATTGTAAAATGCTAAAACTTTTTAATTCGAGAGATCTACTTTTCAATATACGCCGGGAGTAGTTTCAATAAATGAAATTCGCGCGCTGAAGTTCGGACCCGGCCGCGCGAGCACGTATATAAGCGCGGCCGCACGAAAGTTTCTCGCCCGAGCGCGAGCCGAAGGAAATTAATTAAAAGATCGAAAAACTCATTTGCGAGGGTGATTTTTCAAAGCAATAAGCGTAACAGCCGCTCTTCCTTTTTGTCGAAACGTCCGATTATCATCGCGTTGTACGAACAACAATCGTCTTATGTATATAAGGATGTATGCGTGCGCTTGAAAAGATATCTCGTTACCGTTTAAGGTGCGAACTCTTCCGGGGGGCCGATCGCTACTTTCTACGCTATAAAGCATCGACGCTTACAAATGAAAGTACATGCACGGCTTTGATGTGCACGTGTGTGAGGCTGACCTTCTTACGTAAAAGATCGATATAAAAATTTCAAAAATGCACATAATCCGACATAACAGTGGGCTGGCAATATTTTTCGTGCTGAACTGCCTGCATTGGCTTTCCGCAATCTTTGGATTCATGTTCATCCTTATCTGCCTCTTGTAACGGTGCTTTATTAAATATTAAAATACTTTCTAACTTGGCTTTCCAGTAACAGAAAAGCAAACAGTCGCTGTACATACAGCTCCTCCGTTTCTAATACTCGGCAAATCTAATCAATTTTAATAAATCTACTAACATAGTTTAGCGGTAATACCTGTTAGCAGTCTTACGTAATTGAATTTATAATTGGATTAAAGTACCGTCCTACTCGCGTTTAACCTAACACCATGTAGTTAGCATCTATGACACGGCGCACTTGCGAAAATGCAGCTCCTTTGTAAACAATTACTTATCAGGCGTTCCTAACTATTTATTACAGGGCTAGCCGCGTTGATTTTGTCCCTCTCACGAGCGCATCGATATTGCAAGCTCTGTATGTACACAGTGTAGCTCGCGTCGCGTAATGAAGATTAATCTAACGCTGAGCAAACGTCAACATTCGACAGTCATAAATCAATCAATGTAGCGACGAGCGCGCGCTCGCGCGCCTCCGATTACAATCGAAATCAGATGCTTCGATGAATCAGGAGCGAGAGAGCGGCATAATACCCCCTTTCCTCGTCATCTTGCGTGCATCTGTTTACCGTTCCCCGTTTGCGCGCTCCTCAAACCTCGTTTGCATAATAACGCTTTCGCCGTTTTCATCAGCGGCAACAAAAGCTCGAAAACAAAAACTTTTCGATTCTTTGACGAAGACTCAAGCGAGTTTATTACACTTGCGACAATGAGCGTAGCAATACCAGCAACATAACGAACCCCGTCGTTATAAATAATGCGTCGAATTTTTCCATTAGCGCGCCGTGCCGCTCGCTTTCCTGCAGGCACGCGTGCACCGCTGGAGGCGCGACCAGGAGCTAAGCAACTACACGCGCGCCCGAGCCTTACACGTGCGAGATAAATCAATCGCAGATATTCATCGGCTTCGGGTATACCGAGATTTTCTTTATCGTCTTTGCGTCGATGCCGCGAGAACCGCCGCGTGTGCGCGCCTCTGCGAGCTTCTCGGCTGCTACGTGATCGCGTAGACAAGTTCGATTTGCCAGGCTTTCGCAAATTGAGTGACGCACGATTACGGCTTTCGTTAGTGGCTCTTGGTAAGTTGATAAATTGACGGGAGAAGACGATTGATCGTTATAAATTTTTGGTATGAAAAATGTGAGTGCATATTTTATTGGTTGCTGGTAATTTTTGCTCTTTTCTAATAAATAATAAATAGGGAATAAATTAGCTTTCCCAGTGTCCAGGTGACGTAAGTACCTATAATTGAATTTTATTGACGAATTTTTTAATGCATTATGCAAGCGTAAAGATAAACTTTATATTTATTCATCATTGTTTCTTCGGTACGTTCCTGTAATTAACCAAGAGTCGAGGCATATGCCTCAAACTCTCGTTCATTCGAGGCTACAATTGGAAAAGTCTGATTATCTAAAACTCACATTTTTCCCCGAAGCCCCAGCTTCATTAGTGATTTACAATTATTTCCGCATTGCAATAAGTTTTACGTAATGAGCTTCTCATCGACGTTTATTGAGCTTTGTACGAAGGGCCGCTAGGCACGCGCAGATGCACTTTCAGACGCGCCTTGTCCATAAAATCCGAGTTCGTATCTATCAGTGGCACGCAGATGCCTCGAGAATTATCTTAACTAAATTCTCGCAAATATACACACATCGTACATTCTCGCGTCGGAGCAAAATTATAGCTATAAATTCTGGTAGTCTTTCCGTGTTTATGAATTTTATAAACACGCGATTTCAATGTTTACTAAGCATGGAATAATTACAATGTTAAACAAATTTCCTCGAGTTAATTAAATAAAATTTCAACATCGAGATATTTTTACATTTACGTTAATGCGATCCCCGTTACTGCATTATATCTGAAATATTAGCGAATTTTGCATCATGTTGAAATCAAGATGATAAAAATATTTACAAGCTTTCATTTTTAGAAGCCGTGCCGAAACAAGTATTAAAGAAACCCGAAAGCATTCCTGTAAAACCACTAGGTACCCGATATTTCGGCGGAGCGATCCTGCGTTAATACGCAAGAAAAAACCCGAGCAGCCGAAAAAAAGGCTAAGCAGTACAGAAATGGGGAGGGTCGCGGAGGACTCGGAGAGCAATTTACGCGATACGGCTCTCGGAGTCGGTGGAAAGTCTCGTATGTAAATCGGCCGTCCCTCAACCCAATGACCGCAAACGCGTAGACCATTTAATATGTTAATCCAGTGGCGAGTCTCTCCTTCTCTCTCTCTCTCTCTCCGCCGCGGTAAACCGGTTCTTCTCTCCCTCTTCTTCCTCTCTATCTCCCCGTGCGTGCAGCATCTTACCGGCTGGAGATTTGTCGCCGGAGAAATTATACGCTCTCTCGTGTCCTTGCCGCTCTCCGCAGGCACTTGTGTGTGTGTGTGTGTCTGTATATATACCTCCTCGGCGCGCTATTTTCTTCGCCCGCGCGCGCTCGCGATGGCCATCTTTTGCGACCGTGAATATCCAGCGCAGCGGACAAGTTGCTTTGACAAGCTAATCGAATTTATTTACCTCTCGATTACGCCGTGCATTTCGCAATGATGCAGGTACTTGCGGCTATTTGCTCTTAGTCGCTCTCTGCGTGCGCGCGCTTTCGAGAGGATAATTTGCGAACCGATAGAGCGGATGGCACTTGAAAGGACGCGCTTGCGTAACTGCATAGGCGCTCGATTAAAAATTTCGATTCAACTCGGCACTCTCGCTTTTTATCCTCGCGGCGTGTCTCTTCCTACTCGCTCAGTGTCCAAGTACAGGCGCGTGTCGAAACGCGCAATTATTTGCTTATTAATTGCCAGCGAGGCGAAAGAATCTCCGCGCGGCGAGCACAATCGCCTTGGCATTTATCTCGAAATGGATACGTGTCAAACAATGGGCCGGAGCGTTAACGAGACGAGCTACGCACGCGTAAAATCCCAGCTGTAATAAAAAGACTTGTATGTAGGTGCTCGCCAAGACTAAACGCGCTCTGCGTGTATATATGCACTTGAGCGCGTGCGCGTGCGCTTGGATAATTAGCGGAGCGTTTTAGCGCGCACTTCTTGCGCGTGTGCATCCTTGCGGTGAGATTATATACGTCCTGGCTCTTTCTCTCCTGAGGATGGCGAAATCGACTCGATTTGTCGTGCGGGGGGTATAAGCACGCCTACTTTGTTGCAGGTGGGGATTAAAAAACTGCGCGCAGGGTCAGGCAGAAGCGGGGCGAAGGTCGAGCTTTTTTGTTCTGTAGTATATCTAGTCGAGAAATTATTTTATATATGATTGTTTTTGCTACCGAGGTGTACCGCATATTGATATCTGAGATTGATTTTGTTCGTGTGGGCTTGTTCTGCGGTGCTACCACTTCGGAACGATGTTTTGATTTCTCTCGACGTTGAGGAAAAAAAATATTTATTTTTCAGCGCTGCAAAAAACGTCGCAAAAACTAATTGGATTAAGAGATGTTTATTCTTGATACTAAAATGACCGGGTGATTTATAACAGAAAAGCCATCAGCTAAAAAAAAGCAGAAGAAGGCGGCTTTATATATTTATCGAGAAAAAGCACGAGCCCGACAGTCGGAATCGACTCGCCCTTGTCGCGAACTAAATCTCGCCGCATCGTTGCGGTGGTTGGCTCTCCGGCTCTCTGCACGCGCGCTGAATGGAAACGGCCGGCGCGCGAATCCGAAGGCGTGGGCGAGGGAATTTAGCGCTTTCTCTTTCTTGAAATGTCAAATGTCGAAGATAAAATGTCGCCCCGGCGCCCGGTGCACTCTCCGGAATCGCCCTGTAGCCGCATTGCCGATCGCCCCTGCTGTTTCTCTTTTCCCCGTTTCCTTTCATTTTCCACTCACGTCTGCATTGCCGGGCCACCGTTCTTATATATTTTTAAAAGTCTCTCGCAAAATGCTCGGGGGATAAAAAGGCGACTTTTAAGAGTCCGAGCCCTTCTTCTCGAAACAAGGTATTTTTCGCTAAGAGCGATAAATTTTCCGCGGTATCGCTCACGATTTTTCCAGCCTCGATTCTTCGCGCGTTCCTTTTTGGAGAATTCGAGCTCTGAGACTTGACGCACTGATTCTCGCGGCCGCGCAAAGTCTCTTTCCAGGTCGCTTGCGGGTTTTATCTCTGTAAACAGCAAAACGAACACGCAGAGAAAGAAAGAGAAGTTTGGTGAATAAGCGCGCCGTGCGCGCGTTTCTCTCTTTCTCGGTCGGTTTATTGTCGCGCGGCACATACGTTCGCGTGTGCATGTATATATACGAGAGGAGAGAAAAGGGGTTGCGAGCGCGCGCCGGGGAACACGCCCAACATCCGCCCGTATAGCAGTGCCATTGCCACTCTGTGCAATAGGTCTCGATTTACCAGGGCACACAGAGCCGCGTAATTTCACGTATCAATAAATAAGCGCATTCGATTCTTGCGCCAATAGACGCTTATTTCTTGCCCGGCTTTCTGTGCCTGTAACCGTACACGAAACTCGCCTTTCAGTCCTGCTTTTTCTATAACAGCCTGGCATTGTCGAGAGAGCAAGGTAAATTTTCGAGTTGATAGTTTTGCTGAAATATCAAATGTCACGTTTTCTTTCCAGTCAATGTTTGGAAATGGAGATTTTATTTACCTGTCCCTCGCGCATATTTCCATGAAACATGTTCGGCAAACAATCTATGAATATTTTTGCAAAATTTCCTTTATTACTGTTTATTTTTCCAATTCAAATGTAAAGGCAAAAAAATAGGCGAACAAAAAAATTGAATCGTCGCCGCAAAATAAATGCTTTAGTCTCGTCCATTTGGTAAAAGAGGATAATGAAAAAAAAAGTAAACCGTTATGAATTAGGGAAAATATAAAGTCAACGCCCAGTCTCTAACCCTCGGCTAGGTGCGGCGTGCGTGCACAAAAAGATGTCTAACAACCCCCCGGCAATGCCATCAACAAGAGGCCTTAACAGCGAAGAGGGTCGAGAAATATCGAAAATAAGGTGCCCTTGCCTGCCAAGCAAATTTATGATCCCTCTATTCTCCCTGTTTTTGTCCTACTCCGCCGGGACTCGCTTCTTCTTCTTCTTCTTCTTCTTCTTCGTGCATCATTTTTTACCGCAACAAATCTCCTTCGACTGCTGCCGCGTGCTCAGCTCTAAAAGACAAAAACTTCATCGATCCCAACGCAAATCACAAGCCCCGATCGTTTTTCCCTGCAGATTAGAAGCCGGCAGGAGGAAGTAGCTTAAAAAAAAGTCAGCTATATAGAGGAAATGGGCAATAACCTGTGACGAAAGTGCGTTAACCCTAGAGCGGCGCGCGAGTTTGTGGCGCTTAGGGGAAAAAAGAAGGAGCCGAGTATATGGCGTGCGCGCACGCGGCATCTAACTGTCCTTATCCTGCCATCGCTTTTCTGACGTCACGAACGCGCGCTGGTCTATAGCATAGAGCTCGCGTATATGTATATGAACGTGTTTGCGCGGCGAGCTGGGTAACAGCTGTTTTCTTCCAACATCTGCGCGCGAGCGCGACCGAGAGACGGCTAAATTATGCGGAGTCTGGCCCGGCTGTGATAAATGCATATCGCCGCGGCGAGTCTATAGCTCGCGCGAGTACGCACTTATTGGTTTTACTTTCGAGCGGCCAGCTCGTGGATATGTAGAACGCGGGCTCGACTAAACGTGCTATCTGGGAGCCTATTATTTTATTCGATTGTACGAGGTTAGCTGAATGTATTTGTCGTTATTATTAGACGCTTTCTAAATGTAATGCGATACGTGGTACGTAACAGAAAATTATCAGGTGTGTTATTGTCACGGGTAATGCCTGTAATAATATTTGACTAAAAATTAAATTGCACAATATAACTCGGAATAACTGTATTACCTGACAAATATAACTGCATTATTTTTAGTACTGCGTACTTTATCGCGTGTCAGCTCGCTCTTGAAAAGCTTAAAATATTATCGAATGCGCTGTTTTCAAATTTTTCGCCAGAAATGAAAATACATTTAATTCCGGCGAAATATGAAACCGTGTATAATTTCAAAAGTGCACGAGTATCGAAAGGTCGGCTAACAGCAGCAGCCGGTGAACTGCATATATATAATATAACAGTGCGCTCGGTCGCGTCACAATCCGCGTTACACGAGGGGATTTAAATCGCTGAATCGAAGGCACGGTACTTCCGAACCTTCTGCGTTACGCTCTCTCTGCTCGGTCAGTTGTTAAATTGTTACAATGGCTAGTATAGCGGGCATTATTTAACTAGCCTCTGCATACTGAAAGAGCGCCGTTATAAATTCCACTAATATTTACTTGCACACCGATAAATTCGTACTGATTGTGCCACATACACGCGGCGCTCCTTTCATATTTAATCATCTTGATTGCTTATTAGATTATTTAACAGTTAACACGATAGTCGCTACCCGAGTTCCACGTAGCTCATCGCGTGGCGTTGCAAAACGCGCGAATACATATATTTTTCACGGAGGAAGTGAGAACGAGCGCAATAGAGAGCATCGAGCAAACGAGAATTGCGCCTGTGTATATGTGGCTGGCGCGTGCGTGTGCACTTATACAGGCGAGCTCGCGGCATATGCTGGAAATAGTAGGATTACAATTAAGGAAGCGTAAATAATTTTCTATTCCGGTCTTGTAATTCATTAATTCTTAACGCACGTCCGCTCGGCTCTGCACTTAATCGTGATGTAAGCACCTGCTTTTAAACACGGTCTGATTTTAACAGCCGCTCGCTTATACGTATCCGTGTACGTTTCAGCGAGAACAGTGAAATCAAGCCTTTCTTTTTAAAAACACTCGCAAAACGACTATCAATCTAATAGACAAATTAATAATAAAAACATCAAGACTCGCAAAAAAAAAAAAAAAAAAAAAAAACAGTAGCCGGGCAGCGTAGACTGAGCGCACGAGTGCACCTAACGATCCAGACGCAAAGCGCCTCGTCGCGTCGCCCTTACCGGTCTTGCTCATTCTCGGTAGCGCCTAGCGTCGAGGCTTAAGGTTCATTTTCCGGTTCGTTACGAGTAGTCGTCCCAGCTTGCGCTCATCTCGTCGCCGGCACTGCTGCTTTGAGCGCATAACGTGTGCAGCCGCGCTCTCCTCTCGGTAAACCGTCGCTCTCTCTCTCTCTCTCTCGCAGCGCGCGAGGGTATCGACCCCCTCGCGCACGCCGCGCGCGCACAGAGCCCGACACCAGGAAACAGTTCCCCGGCAAAAGTGGAAAATCAATAGGTATTTTTATACATTTTTCTTCATCAACTTTTCTCTCTCTGCGCGTATACAAACGCTCTGGCGCCCGTTTGATCGGCACTTTTTATATTTCGCGAGGGCTTTTTTAAAGCTCCTTTTTTCCCTCCCCAAGTGCAGAGAGCTCACGGATGATTAGCCGGCGCACGCGAAGCGACGCACGCTCGAGCGATCGTTCCTGAATATACGGCTCTTATATGTGCCGGAGAGAGAGAGCCTCCTGGGAAATACGCGGCAAATATTAAACAAGGTGAGCACATTCGGCTGAGCGCGATGTTTAACGCAAACACGGAGATTCCAGGCGCTCGATGTATGCAGGCGCGCGCTATTGAGAAAGTTCGTTCGTTCTCGCACAGAGAGCGAGAGAGATATTCGAGTACAGAGCGAGGGACCATATACACGCGAGTTTAGTCTCTTCTCTCGGAGCAAGCGCGCGTATGCTCGGCAAATGCACTATCTAACGACCTTATCGAGTTCGGTTATGTAGTTTGCGCTATAGGCGCCAGGCGAATTTCGCCTTGTGCGTGCGCTCTCTCACTTGCACGGGCGCATATAGCAGAAGCGCTCACGAGCACTGACGGTTACGGCTTATATACGCGGCGAGTTTCATTGGCGATTGGCACATTGTCACCTTTGCGCTGCGTAGAAATTGGATTCCTCCCCCGCAAAGCAGCCATTGGCTACCCCCGCCGCTCTCTATATCTCTCCCTCTCTATACGTTCACATATATAGAGCTATACGGACAGTGCAACAAAGAGGAGCCACGCGTACAGTGCCTCTGTTATATTGGCCCCCGGCTTTACATATGCATACTTCGCGATAAATACGCGGCTCGCTGCGAGAACAATCCGCGAGTTCGTCAAGGGTAATGCGATGATTACGCGATCTCTGGCTGCTGTCCCGAGGAGGGACACAGAATCGAGTTCAAACATTTATATATGTATACGCGCGCGGTTGCCGGGCAGGAGGGCGCATTAACGATTGTTGCGCCGCACATGCACAGCACACGCGAGGAGGATTATTGATCCCCGCGGCTCTCTCGGGCCGCGAAACTTAAATTAAAAATTGCGCCGTTCATTACTGCAGCCAGGATTATTGGCCCGCGCGTGGAATCCTCCGCGTGCGAGCGCAAAAAATTGAATTCACGGCCCGTATCGGAGGTAATGCGGGGTTATTAAAATGCGCGCGGCAATTTATCCAAGTCCCCCGGAAGAAAGTGCACACACAGGCGCTGCTGCTGCTGCAGCCCCGCGAGTGCAAGGGGCAATATAATGATCGGCGATGACGCGTGCACTTATCGGAGTAATAAACAATAACCGCAAGGAGACGTGTGATCCGCGAAAGGGGCTGCCGCTAAAAAAGAAACCGGTCCGCGCAAGTGTCAATATAAATGGAACAGCCGGCTGACCGATTTCCAGCGAGATTCCTCGCTTCTTGGCCCCCCCGAAATTGCACGTCTCTCGAGCGGCTAACTGCTGCTTTTGCTCTCGGAGCGCGCATCTTTTTTCGCGTGCGCACGTGCAGCGCGAAGTATCCGGCGTATACGCGACAGAAAGTCGAGAGCTGCTCTCCCGCGCGTACAATGAGAGCGCTTCATTTTTTTCAATTAGCATAATCGACTCTCTCGGGGATTCGCGGCGCGCTCACGGTATCGCTAATTAATTTGTTCGCGTTTCTCTCTCCCGGCTCTCTCGCGCGCGCGCGGAGCCATACATCGCCAAGACTGGAGGGCCCTCTTGAAAAATTGGGCTCTTCCTTATTCGGCCGCTCCGGGCGGGAGAGCGAGGAGGTCCGGCTCTCGAAAGTCGGCACGAATTGCTTTCCAGCGAGCTGCAGCCGACGAGCGCAGCAGCGGTTCCTCCGCAGCCTTATTATTCAGAAGATTGTTCCTCGCCGCGGATAAAAAGACGATGCTAAAAAAAAACGTATGTATGTACGTGTGTGTGTGCGTGTAACGATTTTTATCGGCCGGCAGCTCGCTCCGCGCTTGAATAAGAGATGCGCAACCAGCTCCTTTTCTGAGCTCGCGCAGAGCTCTTTGGGAGATCGGGAGCAGAAAAAGTAATCGACGGCTCGCGCAGATCGGGCCGAAAAAGCCGTATACATCGCGCTTTAATTTACAGCCCGGGCTCACGCGACAAATGCTCCGCGCCGCGGAAATATGGCGGGCGCGTCCGCGCCGATGAAAGAGAAATCGGCCAATTTTAAAAATCAATCGGCGTGCGCGGAGCGAGCTGCAAAAACTCTGTGCCCGAGAGGAACACGGCAAAAGGAAAAACTCGGGCTGCGTTTTACACGCGGGCGCGCGGAGCGAGTGCGGAAGAGGAAAAAAGAGGAGCCCGTTATGGAATAAATTCGACAAATTTTGATTGATCCTCGTGCAAATCGATTTCTTAGCGCGCGCTGCAGCACGCGACAAGAAATTTATCGCGCTTTAAAGCAGCCGATTTTTCAATCAGCCCGGCATTTTTTTTCTCATCTCTCTCTCTCTCTCTCGGGGCTGTGCAAATATATCGCGGCCGCCGATAAGACAAGTGTGTCGACTTTTGAATAAATCGGGGCGCAACTCGTACATCATACATGCGATTCTCATATGCACAGAAAGAGAGAGAGAGATAGCCGGGGGAAGAAGCATATACATATCGCTCTGGGTAAGAAATCTCCGCTCCAGATCGACCGGTTAACCGAATGGTCGCGGCTCGGAGATTCGCATCGCTACGCTGGCAGAGAGCGATTCATGGGCACCGCAACATAACGTCCCTCGCGGACACTAATGAGCAAGTTTCATCGTAAACATTTTCGTTATTGATTGTCCGGATTGTATGGAGCGCCGCAGACAGACAGCCAGCAGCAGCAGCAGCAGCAGCGCGGAGCGAGGATGCGGCCGGCCGCCATGGCAACCGATCGGCTGCTGCTGCTGCTCGCTCGCCCGAATTTCCCGCGTGTGTACGGCCGAGCGCAGCGGTATATATATGCCTGTGTTTATGCGCATACACGGCGAGCCGAGCGAGCGAGCGCGCATTCCGTCTGATTAATTGCGCGACTTGACGTGATCGCCCCCGCATATCCAATCACCGTAAGTGTATTTAACCCCGCGCGCTCGCGCACAGCGAGAGATCGCCCCCATAATGTGCTGCGTCCGCTCTACTCTCTCTCTGTGCGTATCACTGCCCGAACGCAAGCGGCTGGATTTCCAGAGATACATTTTCATTAAAATCGAAATATTATGATAATAAGGGGAGGGACGCTCGATTCTACAACTAGGAGCGCTACCAATAACGCTAATGCCCACTGATTAGTTCGCTGCGGAACTGTAGGCCGCAGCCGTGTGCTCTGCCCGATATAGAAGCGAGTTTATTGAGTTTTGTTCAAGTTTTCTGCCAAAAGCTTACAGGGATATTGAATAATGGAAATCGTTTGCGGTCAGGAGGTCTTATGCGGATGCGATGTGTCGAGCTTGCTGGAGACATTATTTACTCGACTGTCGTTTAAATTTTTCATGAATCCCTGGTCGGACTAAAATACCTACGTTTATATTTAAACTTTCATCGTTTTTCGACGAGGCACTAAAACGCAAACTACTATCATTAAAATGTAAAAGACAAGATAAATAAAAAAATTTTTTCCCAAGAAAGCTTAGCATTTAGTTAAAAGGGCGATAGCGAGGAGGAATTTTCGTTGAAGGCCCAGAGCGATAAAACGATTGTTTTTCTTGAGCTCGCTCGCTCGCGAGCTGCGACGACAAAGAGAAGCCAGCGCGCGCGTCGAAAGAAAACTTCTCGGAAGATTGGCGAAAAAGTAACAGCCCCGGCGAAAGTTTCCATTAGACGTCCTGTCCCTGCGAAGAACAAGAACAAACTTTACGAGACAAGTGCGACAAGTGACGGGAATCGTCTTTGTGTTGCAACAACGGTTTTTCTTCTCTCGAGACTGCGCTGCTTGCCACTTGAGAGAGCGAGAGAAAAAAAAAACGTCTCTCCCGACTCCGGGAGTGCAGGTTTTCGGCGTGACGCCCGCGAGAGAGGAGGGCAGAAATGGAAATTCCAAACGCGTCCTTCTCATTACGGAGCTTCCTCGGAATTTTCGCCCTCGCCCAGATGTAGAACACGTGCAAGTGCGCGCGCGCCGCGCGGACGTGCCTCGCTAAATAGAGACTCGCGGCCCTACCGCGCGCGGGGTGAGAATAAATGCGCTTGACGGATATTACTTAATTAAAAACTAATTTATGCGCTTTTTACAGTCTTTGGGGTGGCTTTCAGAAAGATGCTTTACCGTGAAATTGGACTGCGAGTCGGTGTATATTTCATATGTACAGTTTTAAAATTTGAGTTTCAGTTTATGAATTTGTATTTTTTTAAATTGGAAATTTTATTTTATTATACGCAGCAATATCTAAGTTTATACTGTGTTTTAATTTATTTTTATTAATTTAAGCAATTTTTTTTCGTAATTAAAATCAAAATAAAAATGCTGAATACATGAATTAATAATTTTATTACTCTGCAGTAAACTTTCGATCGATCATTACTAATAAAAAAGAAATAACGCTTAATTAAAAAAAATAAAAAGAGTATCACTCCGCATTACATTAAAAGTAAAACGAAAATTTACAACCCAGCAACCGTCGAGTCCTAGAAATTTGCTTATCTAACTCGAAAAGACTTTCACCCGGCGGTCGCGAGCCCAATTCCATTCTAAAATTGCATAATTGTCAAAGCTATCCAAAACACGATCCCGTTATCACGAGCAGCCAGCTCCGTACAAAGTTCATGCGATTTTTATCTTACATAATTTTACGTCCCGCCATAAACCACGTCCCGAAACATCCCAGCAACGGCCGCGCCATACACACACACACACACAGCGAGAGCCGCATGGAAAAGCGTCGGTCAGTAGCCCCCCCGATTTGCCAGGCCGTAAACGGATGAATCCTCTAAATAGGCCGGTTGCATACTTTATTGCTTTATCGGGCCGTTGGCATTGTGCTGCGCGCGCTACCCCCGTCACACAGCGGCGTTTTCTGCAACAGCGATCTCCGCTCTGTATTCATATACATAAAGCATCACCCTCCCGATGACTCTAGCCAGCCCTGGCAGGCTATATCCACGAGCTCCGCAGCGTGCAAGTAATTTCGATTTGGAATACATACAGTACGTGACTGGGATTCCGCGCGCGCAGCTGACTCCTAAGCATTGGCGCGAGCCTCTGATATAACCCCTCCCCCTCTGCGCGATGCGCACTGGGAATTATCGTTCGCCGTTCAACGCGGATGAACCCTTGTGTGCATTATCACGCTTTGCCGTACCCTCGATCACAGATGGACTTCCCCTCGGCAATACTTTTTTTTTTTTTTCATCCATCTCTCGCTCGCTTTGCATTAAAGATAGGCAAATAAAAATTTGCAATAATCAAAGGAAACAATAGGCAGAGAGCTGTATAACAGCGCTGTTTTCCTCGGCTTCGTGCGTAAATACGAGGCGAGCGTGCAGAGAGAGAGAGCGGTGGCAGCAGCGCGGCATGGCACGATAAGCTCCGTGGCTCGGTATTGATCCTCTCGCCGAGGGTGCAGCAGCAGCAGCAGCGGCAACGCACGAGGCCTCGCCTAGCGCACCACTACACTGGCGTATACGTATATATCGGCGCGGCGCTCGTCGACGCTCTGCAAAAGGGAGTGTGTGGCTGAAAGAAGGGCCCCCGTTAAGTACGCCCGTAACGAGCGCCGCAGCCGCGTGATTATCGGGGCTCGTTCAGCGTGTCAAGCGCGCTGTATATCCTCTCGCCGAGGAGAAGAATAATCTGCGGGGATGTTGATAGTCGAGAGAGAGAGAGAGAGCTGGGTGAGAGAATTGCATTAACGTGGCAAAGTTTGAGGATCGATGGCACGGAAAGGTCGCTTTTTTGCCGCCGGGGACAAAATGACTGATGAAATAAACGAAGCGCATCAAGGAGTCTTAATGCGCGGCGAGGACGGCTGTATATACGGGAACGATGTAACATTGGCTTCTAATGTCCCGGAGTAGAGCAAACTCAATTGATACGGGTGAGTCAGTAAAAGAGAACAGAGTGCGGGCTCCGTGTAGGATTCTCTGGCTTCTCGCTGAAATAAATATATATAGAGAGAAAGTCCCGGGGACTCCGGAATTGATCCCCCGAGCTTTCGGCTGCAGAGCCACTGTGTTCGAGAGCGTTCCGTGGGCTTTGGCCAAAGGAGCCGAGCTAACGAAAAACTAGTTGCCGGAGAAAGAGACAGTTGGAAAAAGTCAAATAAGACGCGCGCGGTCGTCTTCCCTTTACATGATTTCTCCTTTGCTGCCAAGGTAATTGAAGTAGCTTTTGCGATTCCCTTAGTCTTTCGGCTTGCCAATTTCTTGCCTTTCTCTCTTTTTTTCGCTTCTTTGGCCTCTCGTAGCGCCAAGCTGCCGAAACTTTCCTTCAACAAGTTCGCTCCTCTCCTCCCTCTCGCTTCGCGTATATGTGCATCGTAACAGATTCGGCAAACTACTTTGTGAAAGTTTTTTTTTCGAGCGGCTCCTCTGAAAAAATTGCACTAAATAAGAGGCCGAGGATGAGCCCGAAACTTTCTCGCAATATTGCCATTTTTTTTTTTAATAATAATTAATTTATGCGGAATAAAATAATTTTTTTCATTATATTATACAAAGTTATTTTTTATAATTGAACTCGTCGCGGACATCCAGATAACTTCATAATGCGAAATGCGCGCATTAATATGTAAAAACGCAACGCGTTACAAAAACTATGCATAATAAATCATATTTTGAAATGTCATTTTCCCGCGCGCATCCTCTCCCTGCAAAATCATATAAAATCACGAGACACGGGAAAATTTTCGTTAGTTATGCCAGCGCATCATCCGATGACATTCCCTTCGTACCCGACTTTGGCGATTTCGCTCATCCGCGCGACTAAGTGACATATGAGTTCGGGCTGTATCCAAATAATGTTTTTCCCGCGGTATACATGATGAAAACGAGCTGCTACACCGCGCGCCTCTAGTCTGATCCGTAACCAAGCGACCGGAGCCATTCTTTCGCTCTCCCGAACGCAAATGAGAGAAGTTGCCATTGAAAACGAGGGAAAAAAAAATGAGCGAGGGAGAGAGCATAACAACCGCGCGCGCGAGTAAATAAGAGAGTGTTGTACAAAAATGGGAAATAAAAGAGCGGGATTAAACGGTGAGAGAGGGTGAGAAGAGAGAGTGCAACGGATTCACCCTGCGCAGCTGATGTCAATGAACTTTTCCGTGTCGGTTATGGATGTGTGCGTGTGTATGCGATGCGAGAGCGAACCCCATGTGTATATAGAAAATCACCCATTGATTCACCCAAGGCTGTATGTATAACCCCCGAGAACTGTCTGTCGAATGCAATTCAAATTGATCCCCGGTGCGACAAACCGATTCGTTGGCAAGGGAGGGAGAGAGCGGGCGCAATTTTTTCCCTCTTGATTTTTTAGCAATTTTCAAAAAAAATATGGAAAAAATTGAGGCGGAAACCTCTTGTTACAAAATTTTCGTACTCCAAGCAAACTGTCAAATAATATTCGTTAACGTTACATCGTTTTTTGCGCGATTTATATTGCAATCAAAATATTTGGCCAGCTCTTTTTCATAAATGCTGCACGCTTATTTCATAAACTCAATCTCTTATTTGAATTACAATCAATTTTTCGAAATAAAAATTTTAAAATTCATGAAATAAAATATATGTTTCAAACTGTCAATTACTAAATCACATCACTTCCAATAAACAAACCGTCAAAAATTTCCAAATTCTCCATAATCAAAGCCAAATTTAGCACACTTCTTCATAAATCACGCCTCCAGCTCCGAGCCCGGGAAAAGCGTATTAGTGTGCTTAACCCGAGCTAAATTCGGGCGTGTACCGACTGTGTCGCTCATGCCTCTCGCCCGTCTGTATATCGCAGGCAAAGGTCTCGGAGGCAAAGCCATATACGCTGTAGCAGCGGCAGTGCAACAACGACACGACTGTATATGCATCGGGCATACACACACACACACGTGTGTGCCTCGAACGAGGGAGCTGCTGCTGCTGCCCTTTATTGCATCGCGCGCAGTTGTAGACGCAGCCGTGCGCCTGTATCTCCCCCGGCTCCTCGCGATATATAATAGCGAGCGCAAATGCGTATACACACGAGCAACTCATTTTTTTTTCCACCTCTCGTTCCCTCTGCTCATCCTATGCGTTCTCGTTTTTTAACACCGGCTGCGCCGCGCGTGTTCGGTGCTTTTTTTTTTTAAAGCTCGCTTAACCGAAGCTATCCTTTTCGCTGCAATTCATTCACGTTTAGGCATTCAAAATGTACGATCCAAAAACAAGCCGGCGTACATTCGGCGAAAGGCCTTTTATCACTGGCGCGCTCCTTTCGCTCTTGGCTTTAATCAGCGCTAATGTTTCGTGTACCTTCGGCTCTACAAGGATGAATCAATGAGGAGCCGCGATAATAAATATCGCGCGCATTCGAAATTACAGTAATGCGCCGCTCTCTCTCTCCCGCTCTCGCTCGCTATAGGAAATAATGAATAAGCCAGCGCCGTACGAGGAAAGTTCATTAAGGGGGGAAGATAAAAAGGTGACGGCGGCGGCGGCGGCGGCGGCACGATCTCGTAACAACTCCTCGCTCTGCGATAGCGTAACACGCCGCGCCGTTCTCAATTAACGCGGGGCGACAAACGGCTCCCCGCTAATTTATTCCGATAATTTATCCCGATCGGGAGTTAGGTGTGCCGCTCGCGAGAGTAACTAGCTGCTGCTACTGCTGTCTGCAAGCGAGAGGAAACGTACGTGCGCGCTATGTCGGTGAACTGCTAACACCTTCTTTTGTGAATAAGCTTCCGTGCGCGGCATTAAAACACGCGCGCGGCGCCTACGAGCTGCCGCTGCTGTTTGCGACAATGAGGTGACTCGACGTTGCGGCCTTACCCCCTTTTTTGCTCGGCTAGGAAAAAAAAAAAGGAAATGAGAAAAAGTACACGGTGCGAGGCGGAGAGAGAAAGAGAGAGATAAAAGGGTCGAGCTGCAGCGCTGCAATTAGCCGACATGTTTCGAGACAGTTGTGTATTATTATGCGCGAGCAAGTGAGGGAGAGGGAGACACGAGTGTTACGCAAGAATTACGCTACCGCGGAGGAGGAAGATTAGAAAATTAGCCATTTATGATGATTGCGATTCCAGATTCAGCGAGGCCTGCACTTGGCCAGCTCGAAAGGCCGAGTCCTTATTTTTATTTAAAACCAATGTGCCTTGGAGTTTTGTAAAATTTAATCTGATCCCTTAAAAATTACTTGCCAGTCTTACTTCGGCTATATTCACGTTTCAACGGAAAGTCAATTTTTTCCTGAAAAGCAAGCAAACAAATTTTTCTATTTCACGAAACGAGAAGCGCGCAGCGCGCAGACTAGAATTCCCGGGTAATAAGCACGTTTCCTCTCGACGGAATCACGCGCACGAAATAAGGTTCAGCGCTCGCTCGGCCGGGGGAATGGAAAAGCGATGAAAATGGACAAGCCATCAGGCGAGATAGAGAGATGCACGTCCTGCGGTTGCTTGCGAGCGCGGGGCCAATTTCGCTCGATTTGTCGATGCTGCAGCGCGCACACGTGCAGGCGTGAGTGGGCAGTCGTGTCCCCGCTATTAGCCTTAGCGGGCCACCGGCATGGACCGTTTCTTTCTCCGCGTCGTTGCCGCCGACGATCGTCTTTCTTCTTCGTCCCCCCTCTTCCTCGAAAAGCCGAAATCGCCGACGAGGCGATATCCTCTCTCGGATTTCTCCTGCAACGAAGAAGCATCTTCCTTTCTCTCGGGCCAGTACCCGCTTCCTTTCGCGATAGCCAGCGTGAAAGCCCCGGCGAACAAACGGACGGGCCCGCGTCTATAATTTTCTCGCGTGCGCGCTTCTGCTCCCGATTCTCTTCTTATCCGTGCTCGATTTTAACTCTCCTCTCCCCATCTCTCTCTCTCTCTCTGGTCTTTCCGTTCCTTCAAAAATTTAAACTCCTCTCCCGTCTTGCGGTCGTTAACGCAGGTGCCGGGCATTTAATTATTTCAATTACCTCGCCGGCACGCCCGTAATTTTCGCGAAATCGCCTCCGCTGAGGAGCCTTTATGCAAGCCAGACGAGATAAGACGGGAAGAAGAAAGAAAAAGGGCCGGGAAAGGGGCGCGCGCGTGTCCCGAGCAAAAAAGTTTTCTTCCACCTCCGGGCGTTTCTCCTATACGTGTATACACACCGGAATAACTCGCCGTCTGAGCGAGATTCGATTAAGCGGAAGATTTAAAGCGTCGCGACTCGTCAGGCCAGGGAGGCTAAAATAATTTCAGCCAGCTGAATGAAGACCGGCTCTCGAGCCGAGCTAACGCGATTCTGCAGCGCGCGCGGAAACTTTTGCGATATCTCCCGAGCTATATACGCGAAAGGACTGAAATTTGTCGGCCACGCGCTATCTCCATCTTCGGCTGTACTGTACTCGAAGCCCCGAGATGTACTTTTAAAAATCCTAGCCGGCAAATCTCTCTTTCTCTTTGGCCCGCTTCTTTCCGCTCCTGTTCTTTTTCCTCGCTCCCTTTTTCCGGCGCTCTAGCCTCCTAAAGACTAAAGCCCCCCCGGTGAATATAAGCGATAGAATATTTTTCCTAAATTCGCTCTCTCTCTCTCTCTCTTCTTTCGGTGGTTCTCGGCGCGCCTTCCTCTCGGGCGCTCGCGCGCGCTATTGCAAGCAACGAGGTATTCAAATATTTAAACACGAAAATACGGGGAAGGCACGTACATGAATTATGCATAAGACGTTCAGTCGCGCGCTCCTCTCGCTTCTTTCTTTCTCCGTCTTTATCCGTTCCATTCTCTTTCTCTCTTCCTCTTATATACGCGCCGTTGTCTATCCTCTCGGCTGTGTCCCACGTGAGAACGATTCTCCTTATTGTTATTTCCACTCTCGTCCTCGGCTCTCGAGCGCGCGCAGGTATATAAACGCCGAGCGACGATATCTCGTCGCGCGCTGCGCTTGGACTAGACGCGACCGAGCGATTGTCGTCGAGAGCTTCTTAGGCCTCTCCACTCGACTCGCGCTCTTCCAGCTCGGCCTATGCTTCTGCGTCTACCCCAAAAGTTTGGCGTTTGAGTCTCTTTGTGTGGAGATTAAATTGTACTTTAAATGCAGAGTAATACAGTATTATGTCGTAGTTGAGAGGACTTCCTAGGGCTGAAATTAAAAGGAAGATATTTTAAAAGTGTGAAAGTAGTGTAATTTTTTAATTTAAATCGTTAGATTGTCAGATGTTGATAATAACATTTAAAGTGAAAATGATATTTGGTCTCAGCTACATAACACATTAAATCGTCGAAAAGCCAAGGGATACATTACACAAGTATAATCAGGCTTACTTTCACGGAAGTTTTAAGTTCTATTTTTAAAGCCCGCACTTCTTTATGCCCGCAGTCTGAAAAAGAATTAATAATAAGAATAAACAGTCATTTTTAACGTTCACGCGAAAGTTCTTTTGTACCCAAAAAAATATCAGATAAGTATACCTCCTGTCTGCGCGTACCCACAATAAAAGAAAGCACACAAGGCATTAATCAGCCTTTATATTACACTCGCGCTTATTTGCGTCGCAGATACATAAATATAGCGTAAACAATTACGCGCGCGCGCGCGACTGCCCGACTTTTTTGCCGCCTGTCGCGCGGCAAAACAGAAAAGAGCCCAAACAAATACATATATAATAATCGCGTTTATAAGCAAAGGCATTCGGAGACGGCGAGAGAGAGACCAGTCGAACGATATCTCGGCGACACGATTTCCTTGAATCCCGGCGGCCTCTCCAAAAAAGGTGGCGCCGCTTAATTCACCAATCCACCTGTGCGAACGGAGAACGAAGCATAGAACTCGAACCGAGCCAGGCCTGCAAGTATTATATTCAGCGAAACATATACACAGACAGCGACGAGGACTGACCTTTCGCAATTTCACCTGTGAACCATGTGATACACAAGAGAGTCGAAAGACATCCTCGCTGCAGCAGCAGAGCAGGCGGGAGAGCGAGCCTGCTTGTATCCTTGAGCTTGATCGTGAAATGGCGAAGCAGCGCGCGCGGAGAGGAAGGAACACGCGGAGGAGGAGGAGGAGGAGGAGGAACGAATAGCAGAGTGCGCGCGAGCGAGGGAGAGAAACGAGTCGCGATCGAGCGATCGATCGTGCCGGCGATCGGCCGGCGTCGCAGCTGCCGGGTATACATATACCTACTTATTGCACGCGAGAGCGCGCGATAAATGCACTCGCGTGCGAGGCTCTTTTCTCTCTGCCGGCGTGTCGATTGCATTAGATATCGCATTTATCTTTTCCTTTGAGAAATTCCTCTCCTCCACTCTACTCTCTGCTCTCTATGTTGTAGCAGCGTGGATATGCAGTCTCTCTTTATGTATCTCTTCATCGGCTGCCTGCGGAGAGCCTCGCGCGAGTTACCCAATTATGCGCACACGCGGACTCACCTTGACCTTTCGCCTTTTTCCCGAACGCCGCTGTATGCGAGGTGATTTTTGTGCGATGGTTCGCACGTTATGTGCGTGGAGGATTATTGTATGGAGAAAACGGAGGCGTGTAACGTTACGGTAGCTTCGCAGCTGGTTTTTCCTTTCCTTTCTAGACTTTTTATTTCGGTAAACACTCTGGCAAGTTGCACCTGAAACGAAAGTCATTCCACGTGTGTCATAATTAAACATGCGCGCATGATGATCGCCATGAAATTTTCGTCTCCGACAGCACAAAAGGTATACTCCGCGTTTCCTATTGTTGCGACAAGTAGGCCCCTGTAAACAAGGAACGGGAACGCTTGCGCAATAAAATAATTCCAGTACAATTATCCCGTAAGTCAGCGAGGTTTACGATAACGCGCGCACGGCCACATCAGCTTTATCGCTTCTTCTTGCGACTTTACAGCGCGCATTAAAAAGCAAAAATACCGCGGGTCCGAAAAAAAAGAACGATAGCCGAACGCTAAATCGCAGGCGCTCAGCACAAAGCCAGGCGGTAAATAGACGCGAACTAAACGCTTAGCGATATCGCGGGCGACACTTTATACACGCGCGCCCTTCGCCCCACGAGTACGCATTTTAGCTCTGGGCCAGCTGCGCGATGCCTATCTTTTGTGCCAGTACGCGTGTATCGCTAAATAATTTACGTCGATAGCGTAACGAGCGCGCCGACTAATAGCTCGGGCAGATCGGCCCCGCGAGCAAACTGCCGGATATGTGTGTGTATATATACAAGCTGCAGAGAGCGTTGCGAGCCTTTCTGCAGCCGGCTTTGAATTATGCGCGCCGCGGAGAATAGCCAAGTTGTACTCGAGAGAGCTGGCTGGAGAGTCGGACGACTGCGAGCCTTTTTCTCGTTTCTGCCTCTTTTTTTTTCCGAAGTTTCGCCCGTGTGCCTTTGACAATGAAGGAATTGGATAATGGAGAAAGCCATTCGCTCGGGGATTCCTCGTTGACTTTCTATTTATTTAGACGAACGTCGAACTTTGTAATTGTGTACGTGTAAGCCGGCCGGGCTGATAAAAGTTCGTCGCTTAATTAAAGTATAATCGAACGGCGCGAAAGGTTTTTTTCAATTTCAAGTTTCGAAGAATCCATTATACATATCCGTTCTAGAGCCTGTTATTTTCATTTAACGTGGATATATGTATACACAGGCGCGCGTATATCGAGAGAGGTTGTTTTTAACGCGACTTTTCCCAAGCACGCGCTGCATCGACTGCAATGGTCATTAAAGTTTTTACGTAATGTCAAGGGCAAAATCGAAAGTGACACCCCGCGCGCAAGTACGAGCTCACGGCACTGTGTAATAGTCATGGGAGTATAACGGCAGCGCGAATAATCCAGTTGACAAGTTGATTTGTGACAGAGCGTAATTGTAACGCGCAACAAATCATTTCTGCTTATATAAATTAATTCCAGCGCTAGGACTTTTAGCGCGACTTGTTACACTTGACTGATGCCTCTCTCGCAAACGTACTCAGCGACATTTCGATTTTACTCCTAATACGTATACCATTGCAAAACTTCCATCGAGCCGCGCGTTACATAGCGAAAAAATGAGCCCCTTCGGTAAAAGCAGCGTACGCAGCGAGCGTAGTTCCGAAAAATAATGCGGGCCGTAGGGACAGAGGCGTATCTAGGCGCGCTAGTGTAATGATTGCTACGGCCGCGAGTGTGTAGCCTTGGTGATGTAACTTTCACAAGGTTTCCTTCTCCTTTGTTTCCCCCCGTTCTCGCCGGGGATCGCGCCTAGTCGAACGTGATTGCGCATCGTGCGATCGTTCCTCCTCGATTACGGCACCTACACACGTCCCCGCAAGCAAGCGCACCTCTCTCAGTCTGTGTGTGTGTGTGTTTGCAGCACACGTCCTTTCCCCCCTCGCGCATTGGTATACACACGCGCTCCTCGCCTCTCTCCCTATATATGTGCTATATACGCGCGCGATGCTCGTCCATCGAGCAGAGCTCGTTGACAGCCGGAGACGCTCCTGATGCGAGATTTTCTCCTTTCTCCTTTCTCGATTTCGGAGTCGCACGAGCGCGTCCACGAAAATGACAGCGCTCGTGTCCAGCGATGGTTGCGGATGGGACAATGGATGCTGGTGATCGATGCCCTGCCGGAAAATTAGATTTGCGCTTTTTTTAATGGCCTTTTTCAGCGAGCGGTGAATTGACCTGAATATTCTCGGTGAATAATTTAATTAAGAATTTTTGCAGCTCGTGCTTTAAATTTTCAATTTTCGTAATGTGATTATCTGTTATTGACCCTTTTAATTAAAGTTTGTTTACTTCGGTAATAGATTTACATTTGCCATTATCCGATATATACAAAGCACCGCACCTCTTTCCGAGAAAAACACCGCGAGGCAATTAAGATAATCAAACAACTTAATAAGCAATAAAACGAAATAGGAAAAAGTTCCTTCTAAATCCCCCACGCAAACGTACGTGCAGAAAAAATTTTGATTCATCGCTCGGCAGAAGAATAAACACAAAAATTGATCAATCCAACTCTCGTCCTTTCTCCTTTCTCTCACCGCCTTCCACCTTCCAGCTCCTCTATGGGCATCGTGTTCAGCGTCAGCCAAGACGAGCCTGACAACTCCCGTAACGTTAGCTTTGTTTGTAGTACAACAAACACGGCGCGATACCTTCTGATATCGCGCACGTACACAGTCCTGCAGACACAGGTTGCAAAATAAAACGTTGCGAATGTTAATTACGAAAATAACAATTTCGAGATTACGATACTTCACGAGCGAGTAATTGTACAGGTGGAGGGAGGGGGGGACGTTACGTTGGCGTCCGCGCGCGCGCAAGATGCGCGATGATATTCCTCGCGCGCGGCACCGTTAGGGTCTTGTGGAGAAAGTTTTTGGGCGCTCCTGGCTGCTTATTGCCGATCTTTATGAGCTGCGAATCATTGTGATTTCGAGCCCGGCTGTATGTGCGCTTCCTCGTGCGAACGTTATTAACTGGCCGATCTTGTGCACTTTATGAGCCATCCCGGTGCGTGCTTATAAAGCGTGAATTTCGCGCGAAAGCTACAATTCCATTCAATATTTATTAATGATAGGCTGTATTTGCCTTGTAAGCGCAGATTTATGGGAGCCCGCCGCTGCAGAATTTGAATATAATGCTTTCAATAGGCCAGATGTCAAAATTGTAATAACGATTATACGCGTTTATAGTGTTATACGGGCGCTTTTCAGCGTTGTTGATATTTTTTGAAGAAATTTAATTCGAAAGATTGATAGCATCGCTTGCACAATATACAAACACTTTCATAGAATAACACTTTTAACCGAGCTTTTCACTTTTTTCTGTTTCAGGTAAGAGAAAGGCCAGCGGCGAGCGTTTTGCAAGTAGGCTTTTATTAATTCCAACAGGCCCCATCAGCGCAGCTGACTCCTCGTTTAAGTATATCCAAACAGCGATTCTTTTCTTTTCTAACGAGAGAAAAGACGCTTGCCGTTCTTTAAAACAGTTTTCTCGTATATATATACGCGCGTATATGAAAGAAGAAGAAAAAAGTCGCTAGCGCGCAGATATGCAGAAACACATGTTGAAACTTTGTAAAGTTTGCAACACGTTCCACATTTACATAAGAAACAGCGGTGTGTGTCGCTAGAAGGAGAAGAACTTTCCATTTGCGCGTACGCGGAGAGCCGGTGTATGCCGAAGGTTCGCGTAATACACATCGCAAGTCCCATTCTCCTTGAAGCTTACGTAGAAACTCGCTCAGCCAAATAATAGGAAAGGGTACGTATATACGGGGGAGATAGACCGGAGGCTGGAGGGTGAGGCGAACGCTCGGATGTAGCCGTCAGGTTGATGTAGGTCATGGAATTTTATCGATTCTCATCTCTCGCGGCGCGCCCGGCCAGCGTTAGAGGAGAAAGTGGAGTTTAAAGTCCATCCGCCGAATTCGAATCTATTTGCGGAGCCGAGATTCGCGCGGGATGTTGCTAATGTATGCGTCGCGCTGGTCAATGGAATGACCTCTGGACGAAGGGGGCACTTCATTAGGAATTCGAAATTTATGCCGGGCCCGTTTCTGAGGCTATATCTAGCGAAACTCGAGTAGAGAATGTTCGATTTGATTCGATTAGCTCGAGAGACACTGTTAATTCTGAAATAGCAGGCTCGATTTTTCTTTCCTCAAAGCGATCGGGTATCAAATTGAGCAACTACGCCTCTGACCTTGTGACACGCGGGGCGCGGACTTTCTTGGCAATTCCCGCTCCCCGAGAGTCACGAGAGCGTTAACGAATATAATAGAGCCTTGAACGTTAAAGTCTTTTTGCGGAAGGCAAAAATCACCGGCGCTTATTCTTATCCAGCTCTCTGTCCGTGTGTCTCGGGGAAAAGTCAAATTTCATTGAGGCAGTTGCGCCTGTAACGCGCTACTTGCCGCGCCGTCCGTGGCGCGCGCTCTTTTTTGCACAACAAAAGAGCGAGCCCTCTCTCTTTCTCTTGGATGTTGTAAACGCCGAGTGACCGGGTAAATGACTATTATCTAACTTCGCCGGGATTAGAAAGAGAATGTATATACGCTTATTGCCATTAGGAGAGCGTGGGTGCCGGAAATACTTTTCCTCAGCGCCGCCGCGGCCGTAGCCGCTCTCTGTGAGCACAAAGCGCCATCTCGATTCGTGAAGCGTGCCCCGAGTGAGAATTAAGAAGAGAGAGAGGAGCATTTAATTAGCGCGGCCATTTTCCATTATTTTCCGTCACGTAATTGCAATTGCTTTTCCGGCTGGCGAAGATTGGCTGGTGTGCGAAGCAGAGAGCCAAGCCTACTTTGACCGGAGAGCGCCACTTTTGTAGCGCGTTTTATCTTTTGTGTATTTAATAAATCTAGCGTGCGCGGATCCTTTTTTTTCCGGCCCATTAATTTATTACGCAAGTAGAGCTTGTAATTAGCCGGCAAGAAAGTTGTTTCTGAAGCTTTACCATTGAGACGTCGGGCGGCGCTAAACTGTTACGAATTTTGATGAAACGAGCCCTCTTATGTGGGAATTTTACGCTCAATCAGGCACTCGACTTTTTTTCAAAAGGGTTGCGCTCTCGGACTTAACTATGCGCATACAGGCAAGTTGACGAGGTAAATAAATCACGGGAGGAAGAATGTACTTTTTACAATAGCCGCAGCCTGCGGAATCCGAGCTCGTCCGAGCGAGCCCCGGCTATATACATACACACTCTCTCGCCGTGAAAAATTTGAAGTGCGTGACAAGCACTTTCGCGAATTATCCCAGCAGAAGCCGAGAGCGGCTCGTAATTCTGGAAGCTCGGGCTTGACGAGGGGAAGCCGAACGGAACGCAGTCCATTAGAAGCGATACTAGACGAGACGCGGCGAAAAAACAGAGAAAAAATTGGCCGCTTTTGCGCTCTCACACAAGGGGACAAAAATCGTCCTTAAAGCAGCCGTCGAACGGGAAATTGGAGGCCCGGCCGTCTAATGGCCGGCCGCTAAAATCCAGGCGAAAAGGGCGTAAAAGGGTGAGAGAAAGCGAGCCATCGGCGCGCATTGTTCCGCTCGTCCATCGCGGCGTCGAAGGGCACAAAGGGCCGGCTCCGAAAATATGCGCCCGAGCCGTGTAATAACCGGCCGCTCTTTCCATTCACGGAGGCGTATACCTCTCTTCAATGACGAGTTTTGCAAATAGCCTTCGCTCGCCGAGAGAAATACCTTCTCTCTTTCTCTAGCGAGTTTTTCCTAAACGCAGCGCTATACACACGCTTTTTGTCATCGCAGGCGCGCCTGGCGTTTAATATAATAAGGTTATAGTCGAGCTGGTAAGCGCGCGGTATAGTGCATCATTAGTTTGGTCATGTGTATAACGGTGCGCTTGGTGAAAGAGAGCGATCGAGATACTGGGTCAAGTTTTCTGCGGCCGCGTAAGCCGGGAAAAACGCGCAATAGTAGAAACGTAGGACGGAACGGCTGCGAGCGTATGTATCCTTGCGCCGACCACGCGACGGAGCTACGCCCATGCGGCGGCTCTCTATAGCTCGGCGCTTTCAGCGCTCGTAAAGTTAATCGACTGATTATAATATATTATGTAAATACACTGCAGAAAATCAGCGTTTAACATTAATTCTTTCTCCTCTCTCTCTCTCGCACTCGATACTTCGTGTAAGTGGGGCTCGCCTCCTCGAGGCCTGTTCGCAATAATTTTCCTCTTAATTCGCTCAATCAAGTTTATATTCATCGAAGAAATCGCAAACACTTTAATTTAATTTAAAAGTGGGTACAGGATAAACCCGATGCTCGATAAAGCTTCTTTGAGAGAGAAAAAAAAGCAGTAAAAAGCCCAGTGATTTATCAAAAGAGAACGAAAGATGAATTATTTAACGAAACGTGACTCGCCGAATATAACGCAAAGCCCGAGAGATGCGCGGCCCGAGATAAAGGCCCAAGTCCGCGGGTATAAATAAATTTCGATTAATTAGTCGTCGAAAGTAAGTGATTAATAGTAACGGCGCTCGGCCGCGAGTTAGCCGCGCCGCGCGGCTAGCATAGCTAAAAGTTTCGCTAATGCGCGCGCTACTCGCGAGTTTAATACCGGTTATGCCGCGAGGCACAAACTCGACTAACGGACGTTAAGTCGATTAAGTGAGTGCTACCTGCTCTCCTGCAGATATAGCTCTTTGCGCGATCGCACGCTAACTTGCCGGCGCCCTAATACGCGACACACAAAACTTCCACTGCGCCCAGCCTGTCTTTCATTCTCTCATACGCTATATACGTACACGTATACATTTACACAACTGCTTACATCCCGGGAGGATGCACAAGGTATATACACGCGGAGAGCGCGGATGCACGTACCGGTAAAACCGGTTCCATGCGAAAATTTCGTGTACGCGGCGCGCTTCTTTTTTTTCGTATACCGTCTCGTTCTTTTTTTTATCAAAGGGTAGTTTTGCTCGCGGCCGCGCGTTATGAGAACTGCGCGGTTTTACAACTGTCCTTTTTTTTTCTCCGCAACGCGCATTATAAGCCTATAGAAACTCTTCCCTTTTTCATTGTGCCTTATGCAACGCGCTCTGTGTGCTCGCTCTCTCGCGTATACATAATAAAGACACGTCGCGGTTCGATCGAAAGCTCTCTTTTTCCCAAGGAGGCAAACACACGTTTTCCCGAGGCCAAGTTCTTGTACCTACGCGCGTACGTATAAATACAGCGCACCAGGCACTCCCTGCGCTCTCGTGCCGCGGGATTTTCAAGGCCGAAGGACGCAGCCGATGCTCTTTATTGGCCAACGCCGTCGCCGAGCCTCCAATTCGAGCCCAATGCAAATGCTCTCATCGAAGGTGGGATTTTAGTGCTGGACCAGGCGTTCGGTTAGCTTTACGGTTTATTCTTCACGCCTTGAAGAAAGAGCGCGGGTCTCGTATTTACAGAAGCAGGTATAATGTATATTGACGAGCTATAAATCCTTGGGCCGGGGGTTATGCAGCCGTAGGTTAATACGCTGGAGGCGGCCGATCGCTCGTAAATTCAAATGTTTGCGGTAAAAAAGGGAAATGCCGCGCTTTTTCTCTGGCTGACGTTAGGTGCACGCGCGCTCGCGGCAGCCAGCGTCTTATAAAGATTTTATTATGCGCCGAGAGTTTCCATGTTTATTGGCGCAACCTGTCGCAGATCTAACTAATATAATTTAATAACAAGCAATAACGTTTTACGTCCACGCGACTGGAATTTCCTTTTTTCTTTCATAATTCTTTAATAAAGTTTTGGACCTGGAACGGAGCGTAATTAAATAATAAAACGTAAACTCATTGGCTCTTGGAAGTGTTTTATTTACTTATTTACTGACGGTGCTTTTTCGATCTGTAATTTACAATTGAGTTTAATTTTTCGATAAAATAGTTTGTTGTTGGAAATCCATTTAAATTTTTGCACAAATTGTGTATACATATAAACGACTAAAATTAACTAATTACAGAAATTTAATCAGTTAGATCTTAACATTCAAATTTCGTTAGACCTAATTAGATCATATATTGATCCTAAATAAGCGCCATAATTATATTAATAATAAAATAACCTACTTAGATCTTAATTAGAACCTACTTTACTTTCTCTCTATTCAGATATAATACCATTAAATTTTAAATAAATCCCCTATTTTATTTGCTCAAATACACACCAAAGCCAAAACACCAACCGCTGCTCCATTTTTAATAAAGCGACCCTGACAATACCCTCAGCCTTTCCAATAACAACATGTAACTCAATTTCCGGCGAACGACCAAATCATCGAATAAATTCAGCAGCCGAAGCCCAGAATAACTTCAATTGAAGCAGCGTTCGCGGCTCCGAGCCCAGTTCATCAACGTCGCAACGCAGCCGAGCGAATCGCGGCGCAACCAACTCCCCAGTGCTCGTGCGCGCGCGGTTTGCGGTGATGTTGCTCTCCCAACGCACGATTTCGCGCGAACCTCGCGTGCTCGCGCCATACGTGCACACCAACATATACCTACACGCATCGCGTATCAACACAATATATAATTCTGCCTTTCCAGCAGAGAGCCGCTTGCAGGTTGTGACATTGCTCTCGTCGCGCGCGCTTGGCCTTTCCTAAATACCAAACAGGCAAGCATGTCAGCGCGCTTAGCATAAGCTTAACGGATAAGAGAGAAGCTCGCCTCCGCGTTGTTTCTATTCTCGCTCTCTCTCGCGGGGAGATCTTGAGAAATATAGGCGCATTTTCTGCGTGCGCGAGGCATCCTTGACAGCTATTTAACGCGCGCGAGGTGCGAGGACGAGGAGCATGCGATCGTTGCGCTGGAGAAGGAAAGGGGAACGAGGAGGTCAGGCACCGAAGAGGAGGAGGCGGAGTATCGACGCGTGAAGAGCGGAGATGAACTTTAACGATAATCGCTTGTTTAGCGGCCATTGCTGCCTTTTTATTTAGCGCGCAGCCCGAGCTGTGGTGTGAATTAACCCTCCCGCTGGAGGCAAGAGCCGAAGTGTGTTTATCTGAAAGTCGTGAAATTGTGTTTTTTTGAGCGTTAGGATTGTTGGAGTTTTTTGTTTGTATAGGTAGTTTACATATTTAATTATGGAAATTTAATTATTTTTAAAGATAAAAAGAAACGACGTTTAAGTTCGAAATAAAATCTAGAAAAAATAAAATAACCCGCTCCGGAAAAAGAAATAACTCCGATATTTAAATTTACTCAGGGCAAGCCCTTTGGGTTAAAAAAAATCCGCCTCCCCTCTCTCTCCCCAAACACTCGCGCATTTGCGCAGGTTAACAAAAACCCAATAGCATATGTCTAGCTCGTTCCGATATGCCAATGGGCAAAAAGTGCCCTCGATTAAAGTCGAAAATTGAAGCGAAAACGGCCTCTTCAACCCGCCGCGAACGCCGCGCAGAACGCCGACTAACAAAATAAAAAGAGCCAATAGAAAAAAAAAGCGCGCGCGAGAGAGAGAGCCAGTAGCAGGGCAAATCCCAAAAGCAAAAGCATTGTACGGGGTAGGCATATACAGGGCGAGAGTGGCGTACTCTCGGGTGTGCAATAGCTATGGAAATGGGAACGCTCGAAATTCGATGGCTCTCTCTCTCTCTCTGGTTTTCTCTCCTCCCTCGTCGAGGGTTACACGAGAGCACACATACACAAAAGCTACATACACGGAACGAGCGGCGCGTTGCACTTTTATCCAGTGCTCGCGAGGGCAGGCGTATAGATCGCAAAGCCCCACGGGCGCCTTTAACCGCTTGCCCGCCGCGTGGCTCCTTTTTGGCCGGCCTGCGCGTAGCTAACGCGCGCCGAGGGGTGCTAGACACGTCATCCTCAGGATCCTGCAACCTAGGCGCCATATGGAAGAGCCCCGGCCTTTCAATTCGGTATACGGCTCTCCTGTATAATCGCCGAGTACACACGCGCCTCGGACCCAAACTATATATACGCGCCTCTATGTATACATGTATATGTGTAGTCTCTCGCGTGCTGTATGCCTCAGGGGGGGCCGCGCATCGATTGCGTCAGAGTAGCAGCAGCAGCGACGAATTTTCCCAAAGCTCGTCCGCCCCAGAGCGTGTATAGTAGCTACCCCTGCGCCCGCGCACGAATATATACTCGCCGGCGATGCATTTGCGGTATTGGGAGAGCGCAGAGATCGGGGCAGCTCTTCTCTCTGCGCGGAGATTTCATTTGGAAGCAATTTCGAGGATGTAATTCTTTGACCAAATATTCGAGCTCGTGGCTCTAGTGACGACAAGTCGGCCGTGCACTCGATTCGATGAGCGGAAAAAGTGACGGCCGAATAAACAGAGTTAACGAATTGTGGTGCTTGCTTTTTTTTTCTTCCTCAAAATCGAATGAAACAATCATATTTGATAGCTTTTTTTTTTAAATCAAGTTATAACAAGTTTTTTTTTTGTAGAAAAAAAGGACGCGAACAACAAATGTTTTCCATAAAGCATAGCCTTCAGCCTTAGAGTGTCGAAAAATTTCGCTTGCGTATAGCGCGGATTGCAGAATTCAAGCGAGAAAGTCGCTGCTCAAGTGTGCGTGCTTGTATATACGTGTGCCAGTGGCGCTACATTTAAAAATGTCAAATCGAGATCGATGTCTCGTATTTCTCGGCTTGGCTTATTACGTTGTTACGATATTAGCTCTCGGGCAATCGGAAAATATCATCTATTTCGCGAACTTTTTTCCTCACCTCCAAAGCGAGGCGGGACTGTTGCCACTACTGTGGATTTCATTGCGCACGACTACGAGCTGGCTCGTTGTGCAAAGCCGCGACACGGCGATAATAAACCGCTCATTTTGCAAAGCGAACTTCGTAAATTGGCTAAATCACGCTCCCCATGCCAGTGGCCCCATTATCTTCGATCGATATACAAAGTGATTTAGAATTGCTAAATGAAATATATAATAAAGTGGTAGACAAAAACACGTAATTCGCAGCGTGTCTCCTTAATAGTGAATGAAAAACAGAGACTCGCATTTTTATGGAAATGTCGCTTGGCAAAAGGCAGAGAGAGAGATAAGCGTCACTCGGTAAACACGCTTCTCTTTTCCATCCCCTCTGCTTGCTAATACTCTATCTAGCACTCGGCTTTTACTTGTCGCGAATCGAGGGCCGCCCTTGATCGCTCGTGTCAATCTAGCGCTCAAGCAGCTCGGATACATACGCAACTTTTCTCTCAGAGAGAGAGAGAGCGGCTAAGCCGCCGCTAGATCGTGGATATATACTCTGTTGCAAACGCATAAAATTACGATTACATAATTAAGAATTCCTTCGTTAGCCATATACGCGATTGTCGCTTTGCGAACTTGCATATTAGAAGCCATGGCTATTACCACTCTGAACAATTAGAATGGACGGCTATAAATAGACGAGCACACGGGTGATAAAAATCTCTGATGCAGCCCAGAGTCGCACACACACACCTTACATAAGCGCACTTTTGCAACTAGCACCAGAGAGCGGGGGGGAGCTCGGCAAAAACGCAAAGTTTATGAGCATTTTTTTTTCAAAATGCAAAAAAAGGAACGTTACGCGCTCCGCGCAAAAACGGCCGCAGAGTGAAACGCCGCTTGCGAATGCGCAGTGTCACGGTGCAGTCTTCAGCGGGTCCACGGGTGCATTAGAGTCGTCCCTCTCCGTTGCGACAATCGCGCGACAACAATGAGAGAGCAGCACTAGCGCAGAGCAGTAGCGAGAGGAACGCGCGCAATAAGCAAGGCCGCGGTATAAATCGCAATTCCGAGTGGCGCACGCGCCGCGCCGTTCTCTTTTCCCTCGCGACAAATTAAGCCGATCGCGCGCACTCGCGGTAGCGCGAACCTCTCACTAGCGACCTATATCGGAATAAGGTGCACTTACTATTTATAGTGTTGACCTGTCTGATTAACGTTTACCGCGAGCGTGAGCTGCTCTCCGCGTGTGTGTTTATAAGCGCGATGCGGCTCGTCAAATTATTCGATATCTCCTTCTTCGGATAGAGTCACGGGATTTATGGCTCTTTTCAATACAGAGCCTAGCTACTGCCTTGCGAAAAAGTCCGGGCAACAATAAATACGTTCGAGCGAGTAGTAATCTCTCGTCGCGCGTGTGTGTATACCTCGCGACACGCGCTCGCGCGGCCCGATTGTATTTATATAAGGACAAATAGATACAAATCTTCGACAAATTTTCATTTGAGCCGGCGCGAGCACGCCACAGTCATTTTTCTCCCGGCCGCTCTTAGGCGACTTTCTCTTTCGAGCGAACTTTAATGACACGCTGTCGCGAAAGGTCGACCGGGGGCTGCTCTCCAGATGGAATAAAAAAACTTATCTCTTCCTCTCCGGGCTGTCTAATAATTATTCAAGGCGATCTCGGATTTGAATATCCGTGCCGCGCGGAACTTGAAGAACTATCCGTTTCCATTGGGCTGACTCTTTGGCGTCCCTTATAACTCGGCGCTCGTCGATGGATGCGCGGGGGCATTATTGGATCCAGGAGCGGCACGTTGATTACTATACGAAGCCGCTCCAATTTCTCGAGTCGCGATCTTCAGAGCCGTTTCTCATTCCGCACTTCAAGTCGAAGGGCCCTTTCTCTTTGCCTTTTTTTTTACTTCGCTGCAGCTCTGAAGGCTGCCCATCCCTTTGTATCGATTGCTCAAACTCGGGGCGGATTCGACGCGCCTGTTTGTTGCTTTGATGTTGCGACAGTATATCGGCGATTCGTTGCGTTCACGTGATTGTTTAAGCATATGGGAATTGATTTCGAAATTGATTTTATTTAATTTAAAATAAAATCTTATGGCTTTATTGTTGTCAATTTGTATCGATTGAACTGCGGACAAAAGTTCCTTGAGAAGGACGCGCGTAAACGTCGAGCAATCATTGTCGTGGTAATTTTCAGTTACCCCCAGGCTGCTCGTAGACAAATCAATTGAGTTATTATTTTTTGTTGTGCTCTTAAAGACTCTTTGTTCTTTTGCAGCGGCACGACGAATTTAAAAAGTTGAACCTTTGAAGTTATATTGATGTAATTCCTGGTAGATATCTATCTGTTATAATTTTCTCATTCATATGGGAGCTTTTCGATCCTTCTATACTTTCAGATAAATCAATTAGCGTCAAGGTGTATAATAAACTAAATTACTTACGACTTCTGCATAAAAAAATCATCATAAATTTTTTTAGATTATTAAAAGCGATCACCTATATGCTGTAATATAATTTAGTTTTTTTTGTGTAACTTGAGTACACCTGGTTGTAATACCGTGATGCAAGCGAACGGTTTTACGATTTCAATAAACATAAATCCTTACAACTCAAACTTTTGACCTTCATAAAAATGCAAATCATAGCACGCAAGAATAGATCATCGCGATAACTTCCTCAAACTTTCAGCACCTCGAAATCTCAGAGTTTCTTACTTCTTTTCATTATTTAAAATTTTTTCAACATTTTCACTTCACCTATATCAACACGTCAGCCGAGTGTGATTTCCTTTCAGCGATTCGTTGGGATCTCGATCGTCAAGATGCGTAAAATTGTGCAAAATGTAAAAGGAGTACGCAAAAAGTGCGTCATAAGGCGGATAGTCTTTTTGAATAGCAGAGAGCGCGCAACACTCTCTCTCTCCCTCCTATAATATATTCATAACTTTCCGTGCGTGCATTTCAGAAAAGAAAGGACGCGGTATGTATTACCCGCGAGTGTCTCTGCAAGCAGTTTCTTTACACCGCAACTGGAAAACTGTCATACGCGCTAGAACCAACCCCCTCAACATGTTTTTGTCTCAAGAAACTCTAATTAATATTTTCTTAATTGAAGGCATTCTAGTTTATCCGAAAGAGAAAGGTGCCGGTCTAGCAATCGAAGCCTTAGAAAGTGTACTTTGTATAATAGGAAATAAATGATCGAGGAAAAATTGTAAAAACTTAATACGTGTTCCGAGAGCCGAGTCAGGTTACGTCGCCGTACGTGACTGGTCATAGATACGCATTTCCTCTTTTTTTTTTTATTCCCTGTCTTTTCCACACGCGGTATGTCTCATTGTGAACGACTGAAAAGTAACAGTAACCGGATACTCGCCGCGCATCCTCTCGCATGCTATTGGCTTTGGTGCGTGCGTTATCTGCTGTATCTGTACGAGCAGACCAATACACCAACGAATTCGAAGTTTTCACACGCTTTGAGGGCTGCAGCGATCGGATTACTTTTATCGAGCGCGATGACTTCTCGTCAAGCAGAAACAACAATTTCCGATAAAACCACTGGCCTAATTAATAGTCAAGCAAAAGAAGACAGCAGTGCCGACTTTCATTTTATACAAAAAAAAAAAAAAAAAAACGAGTGGATCCAAACAGTCGGAGATGACAAGAGCCGCGAGGGGCCGATCTCGAGCCGAATAATTTAGTCCGCTCTCATTTCCGTTCTCGCGTAGGTACTTTATGCGCGCCTGCACGTACGTATATTATAACGAGCCCGGCGGGCTCTCGAGGAAAAGCGCGAAACTGAGAGAAAGAACAGGAACACGGGCCACGGAGGGAGAGAGAAAGAGGCCAGCTCGGCACACTCTGCTGAGAGACCCCTTGACACGATCTTGGCGCTGGAGTGCAGCAGCCCCCTGCGCGCAGGCATCACCAGCAGACGCCGTCACGACTCGCGCCTTCCGTTCAAAAGTCAGGAGTGCCAGTGGCGATAATAGCCTGCTGCACTATGCGAAAGTAGCTTGGTTCCTCTCTCGCGGGAGCCGGCGCTTCCCCTGTAATTTCCCGTACGCTGCCCCCCGCCTAAATTAAGAGAGTGCCTGCTTCCCTTGTTTCTGAAAAATCGAAAGCGCGAGGCACGCGCTGGAGAATGCTAGGCGAATGGAAAGTGCAAAAGTGCGAGTCTGTCGCCTCTTGGCCTTACGTGTCTCCTTATTGAAACTCGGCTCTCTTTCTGTCTCTTTCACAAACCGCGTGTGTAGAGCGCGGCGATCGTATATACGGCTTGCCTATCACGCGTTGACAGCGTCAATTACGCGGCCTGCAAAGGGAACGCCGCCGCCGCCGTCCATTTGGCTCTCTCCCCGAGTCATTTGAAATCGTGTAATCGCCGAGCTGATTCGATTAGCTTGCGACAACGCAAGCGTTGTTCTTAGAAGGTGGGATTGTGCGAGCCCGAGCTCTGCTGTTTCGACGCTAAGAGCACAATTGTACGACGGCGCAAAAATGCGTGTACCTTAATAAAGGCATGCCGTCGATCGGGATCGATAAAAAAGCCGGAGTTGGATTATTATTACATAAAGGCGTTAATTTTCCGGTCTAAACACAAAGCGTTTCTCCATCTGCGATAATCGCCGAGGCTCCTTTCTCCCTGAAAAGCGCGACCTATCTCCACGAGGCGAATTTCAAGGATTGCCCGTGCACAATTTCGCTTTGATCGCGCCTGGCTCGGTTATTTATTAACGGGCTCGTAATTTATTTAGTAGACATAAGCGAGCGCGTGGGCCGGAGTCCGGGGATTGGCCGGCCGGCTGTTAAATCCCCCCTGAAGCGGCGCCGCTCTCGGCGTGAGTCGCGTGAAAATACGCACGAAAAGGAGAAAATCCACTGTCTCGTTTGGCTTGCGCGGCGCGTTCCCCAGGCCGAGAGAGCGTTTAGTGCGCGACATTTGACCACTCTCGCAGTCAAGCTCACGTCCGTGTGTCTCTCCCTCTTTCTCCGTGTGCGTATGGCTGGTATAAGCCGGAATGAGCCGATATGCCTTCGGGACTGCGCTCGCTCTCGAGACGGAAAGTCTCGAAGCTTTATTGCGAATACGTGACGAAACAAATATCGTATGAGCTTGGCGCGCGCGGGGCACATGCGGCTTTCGGTATTAATTTCTTATGAGTGTGTGTACGCGCCACGGAGTGGCTCCGGGCTATGTTATAGGAGAGCGCGCCCGGATGAAATATTCATGACGTGGACGAATACGTTTTCTCGCTGGATTTCGGGTGCTCGCTTATCCCCCCCCCCCCGCTATTATTAATTATCGTATACTTTTATTAGCAGTGACTTTTCCTAAGCGTACCGTTCAGAAAGCTACGGCGATTATTAGGGTCAAACACATATCCTAGAGAGTAGCCGCAAAAATATACGGACGGGCACTTAAGCGGCGCGGACTACTTATTTCTGTATTAGTATAGAAGAGGAGAATGCCCTGGCGGCGTTTAGAGTTCTCGTCGCGTTATTTCCCCGCTAAATAATTCTCGCACGCATTACTTCCAGAAGCGCGTGCTCCGCTCTTTAGCCTCCCTCTCCGCGCGCGCAGCGCGACGAACAAAGGAACTACGGAACGAGAGCACACACATAGCAGCCGGCCGCGTGCGGCTCTCTCGCGAGCTCGCTTGTTAATTCCCTGTTACTCGGAACCATACACGGCTCTAGAGCCCCGGGCGTGCCGGGGCTTATCGCGATACTGCTCCGCTGTGTGTGCTGTATATATACGCACATGGCCCTCTGGCTAAACCTGACTAATCTACAAAATATTTCGAACCGTATACCGTAATTTCAAGAATAATCGTGTCGGAGCTTTTTAGCAAGAAAAACGCGGAAGTCATCGACGCGGTCCATCCGCGGCGCGAACGAGATCGTCGAATATCCAGCTGCCGCGAGCCGTACAGGCCCGTCAAGTATAGACACGCGCTCGCGGCGATTATCCGGCTTTCCGATCTTGACTCACGATCGTCGCGCGCGCGAACAATGGATATATACATACACACACTCGGCGAGCTCTCTTTCTTCCGAGGACGACGCGAGCCTCGCGGGAGGGAGAGAGAGAAAGATGCGATCTCAAGGTCCCGCGCACGGCTACAAGTGCGACCGATCTTACACTCGCGCCTGAGTGTATGTATGTTCGGACGACGCCTACTGCTGAGTTTGCTGGGAGCTTTGAAAGTTTGGGCTGTTGGAGCTTTAATCGACGGTATTGAGTTGTATTAGTGCGAGAACGGCTCTCAATGGAGGCGTGAATTTGAACGATCGAACGAGCAAGTGGAGCGAATTTAGCGGTTAAAACGGCAGTAATTACAGCCTAGACGACGTTTGTACGTGCTCGGGCCGAGAGACCATCAATTTGTCGAATTGCTTAATCAAAGCAGTAAAAAATTAGCGCGTCACAAACGTCGCTTGTACTTTCCCGAATTCCAAGCGCGCGCATTAGCATGGCTTTCGAAGTTAAAACGATCATTCCCATCGATCGGCATCGCACCTGGCGTCGATGCGATTTTCACCGAGGGGGAAAATTCAGTGGGGGAGCGGATACAGGACGATCATCGCATATATAGGAAGGAAGAGCTTGTCGCGTGCCGTGAGGTGTGTATATGCGCTCGCAGCGTTCGAAAATGCAGGTCAACGACCCTTCGCAACGAGCGAGAGCGACGATCCCTTGCACAGCCGAGGCCGTACGGCGCGATTCCAAATTTATCCCTCCCTCGAGCATCTCCCTTTCTCTCTCTCTCTCTCGCTTGCTGTCTCTCTTCGACTTTCGAGCGAGCTTCTCGTCCTTTTGCAATCCGGTTCTATTCTCAACGAGCGAGCCACGTCGATTTGTAATGCTTACGATTTTCGCTTCGACCTTACGTTTATGAATTACCGTCGCCGATCCGCAGGCTTCTTTGAATTTGTCTTTTTTTCTTCTTTTTTAGGGCACGCTGGGTATAATGCTGTACAGTTAGCTTATTTTTTTTACAAATGTTTATAAATTTATCATTTAATTTTGCGCTTGCAAAAGTACGGGCATTTTTTACGCGCGGCGTTTGACTGGAAAAAAATACTTTCCTGGTACCGAAAACACGCAGTGTGAATATTTTTACGGTTTTATTTCTTGTGCATGAGATATTTGCAATTTAAGCTGAATTTTTCTTTTCTGGCCTTTTCTCTCGTAAATTGAAGATTCGTTTTAATAAGCGACAATTTATTTATTTTGTAAAGAAACTCACTTCAGCGCGCAATCATGAACTCAATTAAGTTTCAACTCCCACATTCCCGCTGCCTGGCTGCAGCCGCTGCTCGGCTTTTTTAAATAAATTTCTTCTCTATTATTCCTCGCGGGTTCGCATAACAAAGTGCGCATGCCGTTGGCGTATATAGCTTGCAGAAGCGGTAGCGGCGGCGGCAGCACTTCAATTTCGCCGTCTCGCTGAAGCCTTTAAAGTGTCTTACTGGCAAAAAGGTCGGGTGACTTTCGCCCGACTTTCTTGCTAAAAGAAAAGAGAGAAAAACGAAGAAAAGCCCGCGCTGCAGACGAAAAAGGGCGCCCCCGACGCTCCACGGAATGTGTAATATTTTCAGAACAAAAGTGTTACAAAGCTCCGGCCGTTTCTAAAGAACAAAAAGCGCCAGAATTTTCGACAGCTTGCCCCGGCCAAAAAAGAGAAGCTACCATTAAAAACTGCACCGGAGCCAAGTACATTTTTGGACCGTGGCTCCGAATTTCCCCTACAAACGATAACTCGTATAAAAGCAAAAAAAGCCAGCGCGAGTCTGATTTAAGGGTGGGATAGCCGAGGCGATATACAATCCCATCACGAGCCGGAAGAGCTTCGCAATGGTCGTCGACGCGTGATCGGCCGACACTAGCCGCACGACTCTGGCTGCAACCTCGAGCGAGCGCGAAATTCCCGACTTGTCCGCTTTACATGCGCGTCGCGTCTCTTCGTCGAACTCTGGATTCGATTCAGCTGGCTTTTTTTTATTTCTCCAGCCAGCTACGTGAGCTTGCGTGCGATCGCGCGTGCAATTATCGAGGAATTCGGCAATAAAGTTTTCAGGCCGCGCTTGTATTCAGCAGTTCGCGCATATATACACGTGGGCACAATGTAAGATGAAAAACGTCGCTGCTACAGGTATAAGATTTAATTACCGAACCGTTAAAGTCACCATAATAAATTAAGAAAATCGCCGTCGCGCTGAGCAGAGCTCGCTCGGTCTCGCGCCCGTCAAAACCTTTCACTTTTCGATTGTGCGAGCTCGCGGCGGTCTCAGCGCGCGGCGGCGGCGCGGCTCGCTCGCCCGAAAAAACGGCTCGAGGGCAGTTTTGTGAATGAAAAGATTTCCAATTTACGAGGACGTAAATGTGAAAACACGCGGCTGATTTAAGAGCGATACACGAGAGGCTGGAAAAAAGGCATCTTGCACTTGCATGCGCGCGCGCGCGTTGTAATTATATTCGGCGACTTTGGCGCTCCTCCGATATATATCCAGCTCGCGAGCGCTCGCGAGATGCCCGAGCGCCAAATGCGCCCGGACGCGCTGCCCGCCCCGGGCTATATTTTTGCAAATGAAAAGATTTCAGATTTATGACGACGTAAATGTGAAATTCCCTCGTTGTGATTTACGTCGCGCGAGCGCGCGAGAGCCTCGTTTCGTTCTCTCCCGCGCACAGAGAAAAGAGAGATTTCTCGTGCGCGGCTGCAAGTGCCCGAGACCGCCACAGAGAGAGAGAGAGACGATCATCCTCTCTGAGCCTTTTTTCTCGCTCGATCCCGAAAAGAGAGGAGACATGGCTCTAGCTCGCTGCGCTTTAATGACCAGGCGGCCCGCTCGCGCGCGACTCTAGCGTAAACGCGGAAGAGAGCGTACACCGCAGGCGTGAGTTTTGCTCCGTTCTCTCTCTTTCTCTTTTCTCCGGCGAGCGCGGGCCCCTGGACTTTCCTTCTGTTATAGCCTCGTCAAATTCTGCGCGCTGCATCTGCGACACAAACAAAGCCCCGGCTTTTCCCCGAGTGCGCGCGCTTTTTTTCCTTCCTTTTTTATATATCTATGCCCTTTTACGATGGGTGAACTCTCCCGGCGAAATTTAATGATGGACTCGCAGCTTCGGAGCTGTACAATTTAATCAAAATACTGAATCTTCGATGTTGGCAGCTCGACTTTTTGCCTCGTCCTTTGCCCCAGTATCGTTCCTCTCTTCCTTATTCGCGCGGCAAATTGCACTCGCCGGAGAGAAAGAGCCGAGAGTCCATATATACACGCGCTCCGCCGGCATCAAAGAGACGCGGGCACCTGCAATGATTTTCCGCGTAAATCTCGTATTTTATTATCAGCCGCATATAAATTAGAGGCTACCGCGTATATAGGTGTATCTCGCGCGAGTGCATATACCCCGAGGCGGCGGCATTTCATAGCTGCATTGTTTCGCGTCGCGCGGGCTCTCTCGAGCCTAGTGTAAATTAAAAGCCGATGATCGCTCTCCCCGGCTCTATGGTGAATGGGATGGCTTGCATTTTATTATAAGCCTGCGCGCGTGTGATTTACGAGCATCTGACTATCTAGAAAGGTAACAATTGCACAAAACTGCTGCCGTTGCGCCAAGGGAGAGAGAGGCTTTTCCATGCTATCCGTGCGTCTTCGCTCAGCGACAGAGATAATCGCGACATTTTCACGATCGCCGTAAATCAAGTGACTTTATTCATTGGAAATTCAATAGCTCTAATAGCTAATAGATTTTTCATATAATAATCGCCGAGCCCGCAACACGCCGCGATTATTACGATGCACAGCTTGGCTACCGATACACCGCCTAAAAAGGCAGATTCATCGATCTACCATCTTGGCGACGCGATCGCCTTGAAACTCCTCTCCTTTTCTTCTCTCTCTCTCTCTCCTCTTTCTCTCCCTGGCATTTTCGTTTTCGGCTTTAAAGCGCGCTCGCAGATTCGAGCGGCCAGCAGCCGCAGCAGCAATCGACGTATAGCTCGGGCGGCCGGTTCGACGAACTTTCACGCGCGCGCGATCGACTTTCGTACATTCTAAGAACTTACGTTCACTTCTACCGGATTGAAATGTCAGTTATCTCACAGAGTGCGCGAAAACGCGCAGTGGGCGCATATAAGCGCGCCTTTAGAAAGGCCATAGAAATTTGCTCTCCCGGTGCGTGCACGCGCTCAGCGTATAATATCCTTTGCACTTCCCTGACTCGCTGCTGCAGCGAGTGTCTGTCTGTGTGTGGGTATGTTGGTGCCTTTCATCAATTCTCGGCGGCTCGCATCTCGCGCGCGCGAGAGCAGCCGACTGCCGAGTAATCGCCCAGAGCAATGAAACGTCTGTTTACCTGTGAGAAGACTCTATTTTTAAGAGCTGGATCCTGATAATTGCGGGTTGCGCAGATGTGTGCCGCTGCTGCGCTCGTGAGCTCAGGGAGATATGCTGATGCTGCGCACTGCTAATGCGGATTGGATTTATGCTGCGGATGGATCTGATGCATTGTGTACCCGGAGTTTATGCAAAAATAAATAAATTCTGCTTTGGATAGTAATTAAATAATGAGTTTTATTGCTAGAGTGCTTTCAGTTATAAAGCGATTCTTTTTTAGTACATGTGTACTTTTGCGTTGTAATGAGGAGAGCGCTTACAAATATTACGAAATGAGTTATATATAATATTCTTGTTTCATTATTTTTATTGGTATAATTAGCAAGTGTTTACAGAAAGTGATCCAATTACATAATTTATACTAATAAACACACTGTGTGTAATAAGAACTTGAATATTTATTTCATATTGAAACTTTTATTTAAATGCATTTTCCTACTACATATAAGAAAACTTCTCAATCGTAGATTATAATTCACCTAAGAATAAGCACATAAATTCTCTCTCTTAAAACTGTACTTACAATCAACTAACCCTTAGAAACCTTACAGTCACGCATCGATTTAAAAAATGAAAGCCGCCGAGAAAAGTGAATCATGCAAATTCCGCAGTTATTGCATCATTTTTTTTTACAGAAATACAGTTATGTAAATAACTAGGTTATAGTATTGTTTGTCATTTCCAAATTGCTTTTATTAGCATATAACTGTATTAGAATAAATTTATTCACTAAACAATTAGCCATTAACTATCTGCAGCCCCCGCTTATTCAAAAATGGAAAGGCTGAGTAATTACGAAGCACACAAACAACTAATAAGTATCCCACCCGCGGGATTTATATAAACAACAATCACCGCTTGCGAATAAACAAAACCCGAAAAACCGGCACCACAGAGCCAGGGTAAAAAGGAAAGCAAGACACGTTTAGCCGGCCGAAGAGGGGGTGGAGGCAAAATAAAGGATTTACAATCGGCGCGCGGCGAAAGAAGCCAAGCTTTACGATTGTCCGTCTCGCAAGAAGTCGGCTATACACATCGGTGCTTTGCTCTCTCTCGCACCGGTCTGCGGCGCGTCTATATATATACACACGCGCAAGGCGATCGCCTTGAACCAGGGTAAAAGAGCGGCCGGCTCGCTCTCCTCTGACACTTTCGGGCTCTCTCTCTCTCTCGCCAGCCAAGTTCAACGAACGTTCACCGCCGGGCGCAACGTCCGAGGCCGACTCGCCGCCAGAAAAACGGACGTCCTCGAAGACGACGACGCGCGCGAGCCTCTCGAGCTCTCCGACTCTGTTCTATAGCTGTGCATGCACGCTCGAGTATGTATGTGGGGGGCAGCTACCGCCCTCAGGCCGGACGTATCAGGTTACGAGCCGAGAGTGTGTGTATAAGCCGCTAATGCTCGAGCGCTCGCTGCACACGTGTAGGTGCGAGAGGATTAGGGCAGCCGAGATAATTTCCCACGATGCCCCCTCGGATATAGCTTTTTGCACGATCGAGCATTTCGGCAGCGCAGAGCGCGGGGACTTTGAGCCCCGGCGATTCGCCCGGCTGATATGCAAGCCGAGCTGGCTTGCTCGTTAGTTTTCGTGAATTGGTCTTGCGTAAGAATTACAGGGATTTTCGTGCGCCGGGGGATCGACGTCGTTAGTTACACGGATCTATACGTGGATTTAGAGCTGGTTTGGGTATAGCTAAAAAATTTAGCGCCGAATGTTTGATTGATTAACGATGAAAGGGCGCTTTGCTGGGAGCCGGTATTTTCGAGATTGATTTTTGAAAATGCAAAGTTCGGGTTAAGGCATTCTTAAAATACTTTTATCGGACGCGAGCTTTTTAAAGGCAAATTCTTTTGATGCATAGTTCGCCGGGGGAAGGAGAAAAATTTCATACACTCCGGTAAAACAATTTTTGTAACAAAATGCAAAATATGTTGCGCGGTGGTAAACTATTTTCGCAAAGTAAATATTTCCACGGGCCGTGCGGTAAATAAAGTCTGATTTATTTTTATTTACAAATCGAAAGCTACAAAATTTATCTCGCAAGTATATATTGGATTTCCAGCTGCATCGATCCAAGCTCGCGATATTACGGCTGCCGTAATATCGCAAACTTATGTAGCTACTCTCCGGAACATCGTTATAAAATAAACCCTTCGGTGACAGGGAGCCGCTCTCCGTGCGCGAATCTATTTCAGATTTCCGTGCGCGGGCCGCGCCATAAATTTCCAATCCTACAAATTTTACGGGCGCGTAATAAAAATCCAGAAATCAAAGCTCCTCGAGAGAGAGAGAGTGCGGCTCCTACGGCAACGGCAATAAATAATACCTCGGTACTCCCTCAATTATCGGGCTCGCATATACGCGTCCGTGTTTTCGTCTATACGTAACTAGAGGAAGATCCGCATAAATTGCCCGGCTGCCTCGATTGACAGCCATAAAAGGTGTCGCCCGGCTGTAATATAAAGGCCGCGGTAGAAATTTAAGGCTTCGACACGCGAATATACGCGTATAAAAATCCGGCGCTCGGCTCGGTAAAATATATATACACAAGCAAGGTGCAGGCTCACGCCTTGGCTGCAGGCTGCATTCTCCTGCGAATAAAAAGGGCTGGAGGATAGCTGCAGCTGCGGCTCAAAGTTGAAAGTGCGGGTGTGTCCGTAGGCCCTTCTACCTTTTTATTGTGCTTTCTCTCATTCCGCTCCCTTTCACGTCTAGCTCTCGGCTCTTCCCTTTATATACACTAGCCCTAGAGCCCATCTTTTCAGTGCCGGAGCTCTTTCGAGCGAGAGCTGTTCCCAGCAGCGAGCTGGACTCCCAGGATATACGTGTATATATAGGTATATACATCTGCAGATAGGAAGCGCTAGTTAGCGCTCGCGTGCACCGCGTCGTCAACAAAGAGAAGGTGAAGCGAAGAGAGCGAGAAAGAGAGAATGAGAAAGAGAGGGGAAGAGCCGAAGTGCAGTGCGTTTATCGCTTTTCGCGAGCGACTGCCAACTGCTCTCGAACGGCGAACGCCTTTCGTTCCCTCTTGGACGTCTCTTTCTTGAGCGAAACGAGTCATTCCGCTCGGCGAACGATTTTCCATTAAATTTGTGAATGACTTTCATTTAAGGAATCGACTGTTTTTTCCCGAGGGAGAACGAGAGGGGGGGAGAGAGCTCTTTTTACGATGCTCTTTGAGCTTCCTATCGAGTCCCATTCACCCGCTTAAAAGCTCACGGCTCGGAATATAAATTGATTCTGCTCCGACGCAAGCCCGAAGATAAAACATAAATAACCTTTCCATTTAATATAATTCATGCCGACTATTTATTTACGCGATCGATTAGAAAATAACAGCCGAGTCAGAGTAGTCAGCTAAGCGAGCCATCGCGCGGGTGGCTCGCCGTCGTTTCGCGCCTCTCGGGAGATGCATCTCCTCGCCTGCTCGATACACACACGCAGAGTCTCTCCCTTCCTCTCGGCTTAGCTCGCTGTCTCTCTCTCTCTCGGACGCGCGTCCTCGTGTAAGGCCGCATTAGCATTTCAGTAGAAGAGCAGTAGCAGCTCCTTGCCTCGGTCATCCAACAGGTGTCCGTCGAGAGCGCCTGCTTACACACACACACTCTCGCATGCGAGCACAAAAATCTTTTACTCTCTACGCCTCTCTCTTTCTCTCTCCTTTCTCCCTTCAGCCATTCGTAAGTATACGATGCGCAGAAAAGGCGAGAGCGCACATGGCCTGCGCGAGATTACGGCATTTATCCATTCGGGCTCGGACAAGTGCGCGGCTTTTCTGCAGCTTCCCTTTTTGCGCGAGCGATAAAAATAAAGGAGACAAGACCGCCCCGCGCGTGCGCTCGGGAGAAGACGAGAGTGCCTGTATATGCGCGGAGAGCAGATGTCAAAGAAAGCCGGAGAAAGAAGAGCTCGGCTCGTGTGTGCTTCGATATATGCATTTGCATAAGTAAATGTCTGCCTATAGTGCATCGTTCATTTTATATTCTTTCTCGCTCCCTTTCACCCCCGCTCGATGTATCCTTTCATTTTACATGGGAAAAACTCTTCTACGTCACGCGCAGCTGAGAGTGTTTGCGATAAACAGGGCACGCGCCTGCTTTCGCAACAAAGAATATTGTTCAAAAACACGATAAAATATCGGTTTTTAAGCGTTTTCGCGACTATGTCGCTCTCGCGCGCGGCTGGATTTCCATTTCGTTCTTATAATTTTATATTTATGAAATTATTAATACGGTTTCCGCGCGGCTAAAAATATTGCAATAAAGAATCACTGTGCTGTCGAAGAAAGGAGAGTCGAAGCCATTAAAGTCTTATTTTTCTCGGCGAAAAAAAAGAAGGAACTTCATATCTTTTCATTATTTCGAACTTAAAAGCCTTACACGTGTGGGCGTAGCGTATTTTTTTCATTCGACTGTGAATGCACGCGCCGACTTCAGTACACCAGCGGGGGCTGTTAAAAATAAAAGAGAGCGAGAGAGAGAGAACTTCCCCCTCGACTTCTCGTGGGTCTTCCTCCCGCGGGTGCTGCTGCAGCACAAAGCGCGAGCAAAATGGGAATCGAACGAATCACTTCAAGTCTTTTCACTTTTTTCCTCGCTCTCTCTCTCCCTTTCTCTCTCCTCTATTTTTCCCTCCCCGAATACACAGCGTCCGCTTTTTACCTAAGCATCCGCCTCTGCTGCTTTTCTCACGAGCCTCGCAGGATGACGCAGGCGAAGCGCAGAGCCAAAAAGTTAGCTTTGCCGCTGACAGCTGGTGCCCCCGAGCCCTGCGCTTCCTGCCGAAGTCATCCTTCTCCCCCCTCTCTTCTACATCCTCGGCGTGATATTCGCGCGCGGCTCTGTATTTTCCGAGCATATGGCGCGTGAGTTCACTTGCACGCAAGGAAATCTAGTCCTTGAGAAGGTGCGCTCCTCAAGGGAACCTTGTGTGCATTCCGGGAAGACGAAGAAGTTGATTGACGAGTCTAGGTCAGTCACCGTTCGGGATCGTCTGCGCTGCTGCTGCTGCTGCTGCTGCTTCGAGCGTGAGCGCACTGAGAGCGCGCACCGACTCTTATATTACACACGCGGTGAAGCCCGGCCTGCCTTATGTCGCGCCCCATCTGGGCTCTGCTCGGCTTTAATTTTAAATTCCGAGAGTGCAGGCTATTTTTCGAGGCTTTTACGTAATAATAATGTATTAATTAAACTTTTTACGCTGTTTTGCCGAGTTGTTTTTTTCAAGAACGCGTAACAGTTTGTCGTTAGATTAAAAAGTCGACTGCATAATTTAAGTGAAATTCTCATTCTACATTCTTACTCTTTATAAATACCGAGCGGCGAGAGATACAAATTACTCAATAAATAAGGCTTATTGTTCATTTTGTCCGAAAAAAGCAAGGTGTCCCGTTACCGTCATTTTTACCCGGCGCACTTTATCGGCCGGCTCCACCTACAGCAACAAATATCTCAGCCTCGCGCGCAGTGAAAGTAACCTTTGCGCACATACACGCGAATATTTATTAAAACGAAAGGAGATCCGCGCATAATTGAAATATATTAGTTTTCCAAAAAAAAAGTATCACCAAGCAGGAAGCGTAAGTCAATCCAAAAAGGCCTGGCTGCCGTGTCACGCGATGTCCCCGCGCTATACTCGGGGATTACGCTATATAGGCCCGCGACACCATGCCAATAAAGCATGATTCGGACTAACGAGCGCGAACAGGAACGTATATACGCAGGGCTTGCACGCGATAAAAATCACGATACGCTCGGGAGAAAAATATGGCCTATAAAGCGCCGGGCGATACGCGAGGAGCGAGAAGGAAGGTTTTAATAGGCATACTTGTGTATATGCGCGAGCGAGCGTAAATAGAAGTGGCAGATGTCAAGTTCGCGAGCGCGCTAAAAAGAAACCGTGCCGATCGTTATCCCGAAAGGGGTCGTCCTCCGCACTTTCGAACGCGGAAAACGCCGTGTGTATAACAGAGCTGTAACTCTTCCAGAAGAATCTTGATAACGTCTGGGATTTTGATCGCAAAAGAGAGAGAGAGAGAGATCCTTCGACCTTGTGCTGACGCTTGGCGAATCTAACGCGATCTCGTATAAATAAAGTGGGGGAATAGAGAGAGGGGAGAGGGACTGTAGAAAGAGGATGATTACTTCTATTGAGTAAATCAATGCGATGGAAAAGTACGCTGAAAGCCAATCTCTTTTCTCTCTCTCTTTCTCCCTCTCTTCGCTCGCGCTGCCGCTGACTCACACGCTAAGCGCAGGATTTATTCTTGTTAACCTTATTCGAATGTTTTCTTGCTTTCTTGAGAGTAGCTGTAGCGGTTGACGGCTTGCGGTCGTCGAGCCAAAGATGTAGCTTCAAGACGAGGCGCTCATCGATTTTACTTCACTTTGTCATTTTATTTTTATATTCCCAATCGACATTCAATATTCACAAGTTCTGCGTTTTCTGCAGGCTAAGGAAAAAGTTTAAAACGTAAAAAATTTTAAAATCGCGCTAAACTTTTGTGAGTGAAGTTCAAATAAAAATTGAAAAGAAGATATTTTAGACCTTTTGTTGTTTATTAAAAATATTTGTCGAAAATTTCTTAAAAACTCGTATTGAATCAGCAGAAATTCATTTGTTTGAAAAGGCTTGGTTGATATTGGAAATCCGATTACACAGCTGGTGGAGTTTGAGACGAAATAAAAACAAAGCAAACGTAAAAACTTACAAAAGAGTTTTTGAGTTGGCCGGGAAAATAGAAATAAAATTTATAAATCCATCAGGACGATTCTATCACGTCTTTCCTTTACAGAACCGCAATCGCAACGTTGCCACGAACAGAAATATTGATTACATCTCGCATGAAGGGAATCAAAGCCACTAAAGCTCCCTTCACATAACGTACAACATCCACTAAAATCCCGCCGACTATTACTAGCATCAAAAAATTTCGAACCTTTTGATTCGATTAAAATAAAAGTAAATAAAAATCAGCTATTGAATTAACAACAAAAAATGGATGTTTTTATAGACGGATATTTTTAATAATACTATACGCATCCTAGTAGAAAATTAAATAAATATTAATTCAGACCTAACTATAGATTCCTTTATTATTAATATAATTATGGCATTTAATTGGGAGCTAGTTATGACTTGACGAAATTTGAATAATAAAAAATAAAATTCCGATATAGCAAGAGCAATAATAAGAATGAATTTTAAATGACACGAAATCGGCAAACATATCATTCGAGCCTTCAGCTCTCATAAACTCGTATTAGCCGCACGTCAAAAGCTCATCGAGCGGTTTTAAAAATGGCCGAAAAGCCCGCTGACAGGTCGCGTCAAAGTCTGGAGCGTCGACTCTCCAGGCAAAGCCCATTTAAAAATCAAAACAGCCAATGATTAGGCATTGTTCGCGGCTGCGCAGCTGGCATTGTGAAAGCATCCTAACGCGCCTGGCTGTCGGCGCTTCGTCCCTGGGATGCTAGCGACCGCAGCGAGCCCGGGACGACGACACCTTTTTCCCTCTCCGGCGGCTCCCCCCTTTCTCTCTTGCGCGCAATTTTTTCCCCGTTCTTCCACTCGTCGGGCTTTTTACACTCGCCTCTCTCTCTCTCTCTCTCTCGTTGAGGCTTTTTCCCCGCCAGCGGCATCGAATCAAAATGATAGTCGATTGGTTCGTCCCTTTGCTCTGCCAGTCGAGTTTCCATGGCGCGCGCACGCACAGATATATACGCACACGCAGCCGGCAGAGAGAGAGAGAGAAAGAGAGAGAGAGAGCGGTTATGCGGTGAAAAAGCAGCTATAGCGGATAGTAACACGCTAGTGGCCTCCTCAACCCTCCTCTTTACATCCGCAAGTTAGCGAGGAAAACTACCGTGCGACTTCCCTCGTATAAACTTACGAGCGCACCCTCTGCAACGCGGACGCAGCTGGTGATTTGCTCTTGGCGTATAAAACGCGTAATTGTCCTTTATAAACCCAAATGACTAATGTATAATTTATAATATCCGTTATCTATTTACACTCAACGCGCTCGCGCGCACCAAGGGTCAAGGACCGAGGCTGCGCCGATGCGTAAAACGTCGGATGGAAACGTAGCGAGTCGAAATATAACAAGCGGCCTTTTGCGTTTTGTTGTGGAAAAACCAGTCGATGAGCGCGCGCGAAAAATGAAGAGGATAAAAATGATATAACGATTACAATAAGTACAAGGGCACGAGCTCGCGCGAGTGCAACTGCGCCGTATACCGGTTAGCTGTATTAAATATTCCAAAAGTAAACAAACAGGATTGCAGAAAATTTATTTAACGACTCGCGTCCCCGCTTGTCTGCTCTCCCAGCCGCGTGATATCATGGAAAATCAAGGACACAGGCTACACCTATTTCATTGCACCAACGTCGCTTTTCGGACAGCCAGAGTCAGTATTTAAAGCACCGCGGTATCTCGGCGTCTATATACTCGAGAGAGGCATCGACTTGCGAAGGTCGGTGTACTGAACTGTGCGCGTATATACGTGCCTCGTGGAAGGCTTGGCTGGCTTTGAGCAGGACGTAGACGATAGGTATGCGCCGCGGCGAGCAGCTTGCCGCTTCACGTGCACGCATGTGAAACGAGCAGCCAAGCGCTGACAACGAACGCACGACGTATACACACTTGAGGCGTGCAAAGGAAAAGGTACAAAGGGCAGGTGCAACTGTGCCGAGAGGCGCAAATATACACGCGTAAGAGAGAGAAAGAAAGCTACTGTCGGCTATAGGGAGAGAGATAATACGCGCTTTACCTGCGCGCACTTGGACGAGGCGCAGAAGAAAAGCCATATCCAATTATGAAAATCAAAGGCTCTGTCGCCTTCGGTGAAATAGACTCTCTCTCTGCTGGCTGGCAATCGGTAGCTTGGAAATGACAGAGCCATTGTAAATTTTCCATCTACATGCGATTTCTGCGACTAATTACAAGCTCGGTGATTGACGCTTCTCTGTCAGTGTCGAGCGCGGCGACTTATACCCGCAGCTGTGACGAGCGCAAGCCGAGAAGAATATTTACGTTTTACAACGCCTTTGACTATTTTAACGAACTTTGCCGTTTTTTCATTCAATCCCGCTGTCGCGTTTCTAAAGCCACCGGCGAGACTAGCGAAAAATATTTGCAGATTTTTAAATTAACGACCTTTGCCCGCTCGCTTAGACAGCGCCGCGATTTCACAATATTCATTTCAGTATCTTCTCTCTCCCTCGGCAAGAAAATGAATTTCACCTACATAATTGAGTTATGCAGAGTGACTCGCGCATTCAGCGCAATTCCAGCCACTCAAAGCGCCAGCCGCGGTCTAAAAATACCCGTCGAGCCGAAATTATCAAGAAATTACCGCCCGCGCGCCATAAAGCACAGCAAGGGGAGAGCTTGTGAACGGCGGCGATTCCACGAGGCAGCCCCAATAACGGGAGGGCTCTAAGCCGCGCGGACCCCGGTAAATTTATAACGCCAACATCCATTTCGCCAGGGTATACGCAAGGAGAGAAGTGCGCTCTATCTATCTCGGGCTCTATTACCGGCGCGACATAAGCACAAGATAGCGCGACGGCTCCATATAGCTAACGCACCGTCCGAGAGCGCCCCCTATAGGCGGGCAATCGCTCGCCGTAACGGCCCTCCTTCGCTCTGCTCTAACCTGGAATGTCTTGCGTGCGCGTTATGTGTGCGATGCGTTGTTGTATATATATATGGCTGCAGCATCGAGATGACGATATAATTAATACGCATAGGCTGGATATGCACGACAAGATGGGCTGGCTGCTGGGATGTAAACGTGACTTTTGGTCGAATTAGGGCTGGGTAATCCGTTAGTAGATCGTTGTTAGCGTTGAGCTGTCTGATTTTGGTGGACGGTGGGCAAGGGCTGATGAGATGCTATCGAAAATTTGGAAAGTGTGGAGGGGTTGTACTTGATTAATTTACCCATTTGGGTCTTTATGATTCATATATTAAAATACTACTGTTGAAGGTAGTCAATGGATGTCATCTTCTGAATGATTAGAAATTGATAACTCTACCAGACTGCTATCATGTATATTATTTATTGAAGATGCCGATTCTTTGTAAACATTGCAAAGGCAACACGCGGTCGAAATCTGAGAAAAAATATAAATAAATATAAATAAAAAATACTCTTAAAACCATTTAAAAATAATCTTTTCCTTTTGGTATTTTACTCTACAAAAATAAGGGATTAAAACGCCCGAAATAAAAACATCTTTTATCAAATCAATTTTTTTACCCCAAGGCTTTTCAGTCCCGAAATCAGCATACTCCATCACTTCAAAAATTAAATCCTTAAAAAAAAATTCAGACCGATTTGTTAGCTCTCCACGTCAGATCGATTCAGATACCTCTTTTCAACATCAGAACTGTCACAACCGCTAACAACCGAATCAAAAATCGATCACAATAATCCGAGCTCTCCCGACGACACGCGAGCTCAAGACAGACACTATCCCACATATACGCGCACTAAGCACGCTATCTTGCACAAATGCATTATATATATATAAACCATACACTTGCCCTGCACGTATCTCTATATGGCTACAGGCACATGTGTGCGTATATAATTGCACTCGGGGCAGCTCTCTGCTCGGGCGTGGACGCGCCGCCTAGGCTGTCGGGCGCAGGACGTGAGCGGCGCGAGCGGTCAATGTCGCGTCTCAGGCAGCTCTCTCTCTCTCTCTCTCTCTCCCTCTCGCCTCTTCGTGGTCATTGTCCCTCCGAGGCGCGACGTGCTGCTGCTCTATCCCCGCTCGCGCGCGCGGCAGCTGCTGCTCGGCGAATATCGCAGCGAGCAGTGACTCTCCTCGTGGTACTTTGGGAGGGCCGCGAGAAAGTAATGATCGCGTAACGCCGCGGTTAACTTGGGCCGACCGAGGGAATAAAGATCGGACAAAGGGAGGCAAGAGCTGAGGGAACAATGGCTGGGTATTCGCGGTGAAGGAAGGGAGATGGTTCAGGGAGGAGCGAGGCTTGGAAATGGAGCGATTCTGCAGTTTCGTTGGCGGTTCGGTGGTCGGAGTCGATGCAGGGATTTATTAATAGCGAGGTTAATCGCGATTTGTCGTTCGATCGGGCAGGAACGAGTCAATCGAGACCGTTTATTTGTCCTTTCTAATTCGAAAGTAATAACGGTTTTTCGACAACTTGCATTTTTACGAGAAGCGTCCGATTCCCTCTCGGCGCACGACACTCGGACGAGATATTGCCGTCTAAAAATACACCAGTCTCGCGTATCCCTCGGTGCGATCGGCTCTCTCGTAGCGTACAGAAGCAAAAGAGATACACTAATTCGATTTAACAATTCTTATTACCGCCGGAGGCGCAGAAAAACATCGAAACGAAGCCGGCCTGGCGCGAGATAGCCAGGCTCTCGAAGAGAGATCGGCCGATCGAAAAAGCGAGCGTGCAGGCAAGGCTCGAGAGCCGTGCGGCAGGAGGAGAGACGGCGAACGCGCGAGAGAGAGAAGAGGCGGAAAGCAGGGAGAGGAGAGAGAGAGAGAGAGAGAGAAGCAAAATAGACTCTGAACTTGACAAAAGCCGACCTTCGAAGCTGACATTCACTCCGCTCGCGGTGCGGCGTTCGAACCTTTCTCTTTCTCTTTCTTCGCTTCCTCGCCCCTTTCCCGCTCCTCCTTCTCCTCCTCCTCCTCCTCCTATCAGGCGCGCGTCTCTCGCTTCTCTCGCTCCTCTGGCTCGCGCTCTCCTTGTCTATCGGAGGCTTCGTGGCTCGCTTCTCTCTCTCTCTCTCGCTCGCCCGGACCTGGACCCGACCGACTCCCAAGAGCACAAAGACCCGTCATTCCAGACCCCCGAGCCTAGCGTGTCCTTCTTCGCTGTTGCTGCTGCTGCTGCTGCTGCTTCGCTGTTTCTTCTCTTCTGCCGATCGTCAGCGCGCCTCCTTCTTGTCTCGTACTCGTCGTCGTCGTCCTGTGTCTTTTCTTCTGCTCTTGCTTCTTGGTAGAGTTCAGACGGATACTTTTCACGACGATGAAAGGATACACAAAAGTAAAGCTACTCACTCGCGCGCGCGCTTGTAATGGAGAGTATCACGAGGGTATATACCGAGATATGACGTTCAAATATGCAAGCGATTCCTTTGCAGTGGGTGTTCCAGCCTCTCACAATTTGTCGAGAAAAATTCGCCCTGTCGTCTTTTCTCCGGGGCACGATCCGTAAAGAGAAACGCGTTGTTTTTTAAGCTCCGGATCTCCTGAGGCTTCATTAATTACATTCACCTGGCTCGGCTTGTTCATCCTCAAAATGCTCAGTGTCGTATTTAAAAAAACTCATGTTTTAAATATGACCTGTCATGTATGTTTTAATCATACACACTTCATCCAACAATTTTCGATACTTTACTCAACTAAAATTACAAATACTTCTTAAATATTTACATTTCCTGCCAGAACTTTAATAAAATAAACCGTCTTCGAAACCCAAAAGTCATGAGTAAAAAAGACCATGATAAAACTCGTCTGCATTCATATCTACCTAGCTCTTGGCATCCAGGATACATCCTTTATCCAGCGTGAATTTGCTGGTCTATCCTTATCTCAAGGGATTAACGAGTTTAGCTGGTTGCCGTGTAGCACGAGCCTGGCTTTGTGGGGCAGGTGCTGTTGCTACCACTGTGAGCCTCGAGGTGACAGTTGGCAGCTTGTGGCTGCGGCCAGGTACGTAAGCGTGCGCTCTTTTTCCTCTGGCTGCACGCTAAAAGTCGCGTCATTTTCATCCAGCAGAGGAGGAGACGACGAGTCGCTTCAAGAGAGAGAGAGAGAGAGAGACCGGCGCTCTGCGGTAAAAGCATCCCAGGTATATAGGTTGCCTAATGACGTTTTACCTGCGCGCCTTCCTCTCTCTTTTTCGAGCGACCTGCCTAAGCATCCTCTAAAAGTTTAGCCTCAGCCTTTTGCGACCGTGCGATTATGTGTTTTTTTTTTTATCCCTCATTCTCCTGCGTCTCGTTCCTCCTCGCCACCTTTGCATACACGGCTACCAGTAATGGAGCAGCGCCAAAAAATATCGAGGAAGTCCCTTTTTTTGTGAGGGGGCCAGGCCTGCCCGGGCACAATGATGCAAGTACCTGTAAAGCCTCTATCTCGCGCGCACCTTTTTCTTCTTCTCTCTCTCTCAGTGTGTATACCAGCTCGTCGACGCCACCGAGGTTCTTGTTTTCTCATAACGAAAGCTATTTTTTCGAGGCGCAGACGCACGAACGACCGACATTATCTTTCGTCGCTAGGCGCGCGCGCGCTTCTCTTTTCGACGCTTTTTTTCCTCTCGCTTCTCGGAGAGCTAAGAGATCCGACAAACTCGCGACGGCCTTGCGCCGCGAGGAGAATTTTTTTCGCGTTCCGCAGCGTTCTTTCTTCTCCAATCCGAGACGATCATCGGAAGAAGAACCTTTCTACTCGGGGTATATATACTTAATTCACGTGGGAAACTGTCCAAGGCCGGCTCCAAGGATCGACGATCCGAAGGTCAAGATCAGTAGGTGATATTCCCCTGAATCGGATACTCCTCGGCCCTCCCGGCTTATCAGCGCGAGCAAATTGTGGAGCTTTGGATTTGCACAAGTGCATTAGTAATAATTAAACGAAATTGAAGTATAATCCCCGCAGAGGCGCGCGCGGTATTAAGCAAAGAACGCGTTTCAGTAGCGATTGCGTCACGCAAGTGAACGAATGTACATAACCGAAAGAGAGATAGGCAGAGAGAGAGAAGGGAAAGAGCCGAGCGAGATAGAGCATAAAAAAAAGCGAGCGAAAATTACATCTCGTGCGCGCGCGCTTTTGACGCGGCGAATCGCGTATATAGAAATTCGTAATCCGCGCCTGTGTCTACCATGCAGATTTAATCTGGCAGGAGAGCTAGCGCATGCGACGGAGTGATTACGCTGTAATATCGCCCAAGATGATAGTCCCGGAAGCCTGAAATAATTAAATCTCCTGTGCAATCGGAAATCCCAATTACAACGCGACCGTACAGACCGCCTCTCTTTTTTTTTTGTCAACGGTACGTACTCGCGTACACGTGTACGTACACATGTATCTTTTTCGTTTTTAATTATTTTGAACGTTTTTAATCGACACTTCGATGGCTTCTCTCCAAATTTAGCCGGCCAGTCAAGTTTTTTCGAAAGGCACGGCATTTTAAATTGGATTTTTAAAATAGAAATTCGTCCGATGGGAAAAAATGGAGAGGAGGAGGACGAAGCGGAGGACCGTTCAATCGATTAAATCGAACTAGCCTTTCCTTCTCCTCTAGGTATACACGGCGGCGCGTATTTGCATACAATACGACGCAAGGATGTGTCTCCTCTGCTCTTTTGTCTTCTATATACTGTTTCCAGCGCGAGGGAACCTTATTCTAATACTTGACCGCGAGAGATCGATCTCTCGAAAAAAGTTTACTGCTCCCGTATATATACCTACGGCACTGGGGAAACAAAGTTGCTTTCAAATAAATTTTTTTCACGGACTGCTCCGGCATCTACAATTTAAAATAGCATTAAAATTTAAAACTGTTTGTGTATTTCTTGCAAATGGAAAAAAAAGACACAAAGGAAAAATGCGCGTGCACTTAACCATCGAAACTCACGATGAAAAGAGTTGATTGACAGGAAAATAGATACGTCGAAAGGAGATATAATCGCGTCGAAGCCATTCTCTCTCTCTCTCTTTCTCTTCCTGCAGCGACAGAATCGCTTTTCAGGCGTCAACCACACGCTGTATACCCTTTTTTTTGTGAGCTCGCGCGTCCTCCTTTGCACGAGCCACAGGCGTCGCGTATATATTTTTCGAATTCGAAGTGAATCGCTCGCTCGAGCCCCCAAAGCAAATGTATCGAATTCGTCATGGGATCCTTTGCCGGGCGAAGCCTCGCAAGAGCGCGATAGGAAATATCTTCTCTTCCGTGCAGCGGCCGATCGTCTCCCCCCTTCCCCTCCCCCTTAATGTATCAGCTGCTGAATTCAGCGCTTCTATCCACACACAGATAGCTCGATGATCGTAGAGAGGCTTGCGCTTCTTCCAGGGGTTAACAATCAATCTCTATACCTTCTCTCTACCTGCCTTTCTCTATCTAGTCGAGAAAGAGCTGCTGCAGCAGCCAGCGATCGTCTTCTCGGTCTTGGTTATTTTTCTGCTCGCGCGCAGCTAAAAGAGAGACTACACTCTGCACAGGCCGTCTGGTCAGGTAAGCCAAGAGCATTTAGGATCCTCTCGTCTCTCTCTCTTTCTCTCTCTTCGTCAGGTCGTGGATTCAGGTGGTCGGTGCCCCGACGTCTTTTGCTCTTCTTCTCCCCCCCCCCCTTCATCCTATCCCCGTCGGTCCCTTGCAATAAGCCTCCGGCGGCGGCGTTCCGCCCGGAACCCGCCTGGATTCCCAAGCGATCCTCTCACGAAACTCGCCCGAGAGAGCGCACCTTTTCTCATTGATGTTGTACTTCTGGAGGATCCTTTCTCGATTTAACTACCTTTGCTATATAACATTGCTATTTTGGAATGAAGGAAGGTTTTTTATTTCGGCGATGGTACTTTTTTGGCAAAAATATCTCGTTGACTATGTCGCTGTAAAATTTATTATGGATTATTCTGAAGATGCGTAAACTCTTAGACATCTAGTAATATAACGGACTCAATTCTGTTGGTGTACTCTCCGGATTATTATATAGGAGTTGTAAAGTAATAAAATAGAGAGGCTAAGAAACCGTTTTATGAATTGAAAAAGACTAAAAAATTTTCCATTGAATGAGAGTAAAGCACTTTTTATTTTATAAAAAAAAAGAAGAATATGCTGAAGTAACGCAAAAGATGCACTACATAGATGATAAAATGATATTACATGATGCACTCTAAAGAAAAATCCTTTCATAATATAAAAGATTTTTAAAAAAAATAGTACTTTTTGTAAAAGTTTTTAAAGATTTTCTGCGTTAATACTTTTTCATAAATCACAACCTTATGATTTGTTTATCAGTACAAAAATATCATTTCTAATAAAAAAGATAAAAGTTTATTAAACTAATATGTATTTTCATAAATAGCAACTCATTAATGTACCTTATTCTTTTTCTGTTGCAGGTAATATATTCGATGCAGCATTGCAGTAAGAAATATCAATAAATATTCTTTGAATGAGGTAACATTAATTAACCATCGAATTGCACGGAAAACATTAAATAAAAGTAACCAAAAGTGATGTAAAAAGCAACAGATTTCGTTTTTTTTCTTTTTTAATGAAGAGTCTCTAAAAGAATTTAATTATATCAGGCAGACATTTTCTTTCGCGAATTTCATTTAATTATCGTGACAGAATTATCTGCCGTTGGATTATAAATTTTTGCTCATAACGCGCCAAGAAGCTACGTCGCCTTTGATCATGGCTAATGCCTTCGTTTTTTCCATTACTTACGGATTATTAATTTTGCCCTTAATTGGCTTGGTCGCTAATCAGAATAGTTCTTTTTTATTTTTCCTCGTTCATTATAACTTCGTTTTTCATGACATTAATGATACTTTCATCTGAACTTTAAGATAACTATGCAAGTTCAGAATAATACAAAATGCTGCAAAAATTATACTAGTTAATCTTTTGTGAAATTAGTTTTGTCATATCAAAACGAAGGAGTAAAACTAGTTGACTTTGTGATATCACGCGAAGAAACTACTTTAACTTAGTTTCCACACACGTCTCTCTAATTTTTTCAATTAGTTGAGAGACGGAGAGTTTGAGTTGAGTAATAAAAACAAATTACTTATAGGAAATTACATCAACTATCACTTTTCTCAATTTAGCATTGTAGAAAGTTTGAAGTTGGCGCTCCGAAAAAATAACCGAAACAAAGTGAAAACATTTCCTAGGTATATTTTTAGAAGATAATTCAAATCTTTACTTCCAACTTGACGTAACGTCAGCCTACCACACCAATCCGGCTCGCAGCTAATTTTTTGCCTAGCGCGTTTATAACCCCACCTATTTTTCTCAATTAAAACCGATCGTTCCTTATTCGGCGGGCTGGACAGCAGCTTATACAGTGGTGTACCCGCGCAACTTTCACACCCCCGTTTAAGGTAAAAAAGTAAGAATTTCATAGCGGTCTATAGGCGGCATTAGCTCCGTCGTAGTAAGGTCACTTCTGAATTCCGCTCGTCGTGTATACGACGACGGCGGCGGCGGCGGCGGCAGGGCTCGAGCAGCGCTTGCGCGCGTTAGCGCAGTCCTTTCACCTTTTCCCTTCACCGTCCGCGCATTTGTCATTCCATTTAGTCCCAACCTCTCTCGACTTCCTTTTACCTGCGCTCGCGCTCGCGTCGAGTGTGTTAGCATGTGTGAGCCTGTGTGTTAACGTGTGTGTGTGTGTGGAGACCCGGTCCTAAAAGGGCCCTCTCGATTCCGTCTGGCCTTGGGATCTTACCTCCCGAAGCTTTTTACTATGATACGAAACCCGGCGCGAGCGACGAGCGAGGTATATAGTCTCCCGGTTCTCACGAGAGCTCGGCGCGTATAAAATCTCTGGTCGCGCGAGCGCCTTCCTTTCTTTTGCGCGCGCCCGAGCGTTCGTTCACGAAAAATATCAAAAAGTTACTACTCCGCGGCGTATATACACCGAATTTTTATGTAACGCCCGGCTGTAAAGGACCGAGTTTCGACTAAAAATACACAATTTCTCGTTCTTTATGCGGGTACGAAATGGCGCCCGCGAGAGACAAAAGTTTGAAGGTCTTTCGCAAAATAAATATACACCTCTCTTGGCGAATATTCAAACGGTCCTCTCGGCGGTACACACAGAAAAAAAACGTCGAAATTACGATTTCGTAATTCGAGCGAACGAGTGTGTACGCCGGTTATTAACGAGAGAAAAAAAAAGGTCGAGCCTATATACCGTGCGAGCGGCAAGCGTAAATAAGCTTTTAAAAAATCAGAAGCTCTCCCAGAAGAGCCGGCCAAACACTCGGCTCTGTTTTTTCGGTCGCGCGCGCGCGCGTGCGGCCTTTTGAAATATCATTACGGCGAGTTTGCGAAGGCGAGTGCGCCGATTGAAAAATAAATCGAAAAGAGTTCGCTAGAGAGAGGGGGGGGGGTGAAAAAGTATAGGCTGCAATAGCCAAACGAGGAAGGCAAGGCGCGTGGCGCGCGATATTAAATCCCAGGCTCGTCCCTTGCATATACAGAGAGAGAGAGAGAGAGAGAGAGAGAGGCGAAGCGCGTCTGTCACGTCATCACTCGTACACTTTTCTGGGATTAATTCGACGTCGAAGCGATATCGGGCTTGCCGGACCAAACCGACTGAGACAGACAGACATAGACACGTACACAGACGCACAAGCAGAGAGTCGCACTGGCAGAGGGGTCCATCAAAACCCCGGCGAGGGTTCGCTGTACCCTCGTCTATACATATATATACACGTCGCATCCTCCCCAATCCGTCCCCGCTACTCTCTCTCTCTCTCTCCAGCTCTGTAGCTTTGACTGCAGCATCGGGGCGTCTCGCTCTCGCTCCCTCGCTAGCTCACCCCATCGTCTGCTCGCTATTAAATCGCCCTATCTCGCTCTCGGCCTGCGGGGTTGCTCGCTCAGTCTGTCTCTCTCGCTCTCTATGGTACACGAACCAATGGCTACGAATCGACTGCTAAACCTAGAGAGAGAGAGAGCCGGAGCGCGCACGCTGCTACTAGCACTCGCGGAGCATGAAAAAGTATGGATCCAGCGTTTAAAGGCTCGTTTTTTTCGCTGAAAACTACACGCGCCCGGAATGAGATTATGAAGGAGCGAGCTCGAGGCTTCGAGTGGAAACTTTTTAACGTACGTGTTCGGCGAAATAAAAGTTTTTAGGACTGCTCGCTCTCTCTCTCTCGAGCACGGCAGGAAAATCGATTGTTAAAAATCGAGCGCCGCTCGGCAGGCTAGGTTCACCGGGGCTTTTATGGTAGCTTGGGCTTTTAAATTTGTCACAGACTTACTTGTTCTTTGGAATAATCCGATAAAGGATCCTTATATCATACTCGCAACCAGAAAGCCTTGTAACCCAAAGTACAATCGTAAACTTATGAATTTTTTGAAAAGTTAGCTCTATGTAAACAACGAAAACAAGCCATAGTAATACCGACTTTTTGATCTCGCATTTGAGCAATTTATTTATTGCCATATCGTTTAAATAGGAACCGAGTAAAAATTACTCGTTGAAATAGCGTGCGCAGATTTTCCGTATGATAACGGATTATTAAAAGCCAAATTTCAATGCAACTAGCTGAGCAATGAAGTTACTTTAATAGTAGTAATAAAGCGTCCAAAAGTTACTACCCGCTGTGGCTAAGTGAATGTTTTGCAACGACGAGTAAATTTGAGAACTCGGCAGGGAGAGAGAGAGAGAAGAAGAAGAAGAAGATTTTTGAGGTGCAGTTTAATCTCGCCACTGGCTGCGATGCTGTCAGTCGGCTCGTAGTTAGGACACCGACGGAAGAGAGCGACCCTTCTTTATGTGTGTTAGTGAGTACAAAACATGGCGGCTCCTCCCCGTCTCTCTCTCCCGTGGCCTACCCTGCTGAGAAACGCACATAACTCTGTCTCTCTCGCTCTCTCGCTCTTCGGCGCTACTCGGGCGCTCTTCCATCCACGGGTGATAGGGAAGATAGTGACTCAGTGCTGTACTAAGCCTCTTCTTGGACCTGATCCTTTACTGAATAAGAAAAACTTTTTACACTGCTGTGAATGGAGATATTTTTTTATTTTTCTTAAACGTTTTATAATAGATCATAAATAGTTTATATAAATAATGTAATTAAATGTATTTATCACTGTTTTAAACAAATTCTTCAATTTTAAAAAGATTTTTTTATATATATTTATTTTATATAAAAAAAATTGTTAGATAAAATAAACAGAAAGAAAAAACTTTATATATAAAGAAGCAAAAACTAAAAAGAATTTAGAAAGAGATAATGTACAATTCACTTTTATCATACCGAAAGAGAAAAAG